>JAMQGT020012663.1:0-75716 GCA_024447675.2 Pterophyllum scalare | reverse complement strand
AGTATTATTTCACAGCAATTTGCGATGTCCGTGGTTTCTGCAGCCTGTAGGAAAGAAGAACGTTTTGCTTCACTTTGTTCTTCTTTGCCTCTTTAAATTACTTTTTTTATTCTACAGCCGAGTACTATCATTTTAGTTCCTGGTCTTATTCAGTCCATGTCAGCCTTCCATTTTCTTCATTTGAATGTCAGGAACACACTTAAAGGGCACCTTCGAATCGGCAAACACTTCCTGTGTACTTGACCGGCTTGTTGTTCACAACCACCTCTGGATTCTAAATTGCCTGCTGGTCTCTTAAAGAGGACAGACATGACCTGGTTATGTTGCTGCACAGAGAAGTGAGGGCCCTCCACACTTTCCTGCATCGCTATTTTAGGGGGAGATTGGTGGGAGACGTCCAAGTTGGCAGATATTTCCAAGACTTCATAAACGAGGCTACACCGACGGCCGCAGGGGAGGAAAGGGCATGAGATCCTCTGCATGAATTGGATGGGGAGGGGAGGGGGAGCTGAGGAAAGGAGAGGAGTTGTAGTCAACTTCTCCAGTAACGCCTGAAGAAAAGTTCAACACTTCCTGTTTGTTTCACAATAAGGAGGATGGCTGACAATAGGCAGGCAACTTGTTAATGTTCAGATGTGATTTTCTGAGGGGTGTCAGGAAGTGCTGAAGTCATTTGTTGGGAAAATAGTTTTGTTACTGAGGGTGTCATTTTGACACAGGCTGTGTTTCTCTCTGTTGCTGTGAGGCAGTTGCTCTTTTTCTGGCCGAGGTTTGATTTATTTCTCGAGTTCCTGGAATACTAATGTTAAGATTAGGATGTTCCTGGCAAATATTTTATTAGTCGACTAAACAAGCAAAAAAAAATTAGGCCAACCGACTAGCACGTCTGGTACCAACTAGTGATAATAGCAAAAATTAGTCATCACGCACATCCCTAGTTAATATATATTAACTGAAGATAACCACAAATTCAGATATGAAGGAGGTTCAGTAGCTCAGTGTGTCAGTAGTAGAGCCTCCATGTTTCACAAGCACACACAACAAAGAGGGCAGAACAACCTTAGGTGATCGATCTGCTTGGTCCGAGTCCTCCTTTTCCCCACATCATGTCTGAAAACCTGCCACAGGATAAACTGAACGGCCAATCAAGAGTTCAAACTGGTCTGAGAAAGGCTGTGGGGAAAGACACCAGCCTCAGGCAAAAGAAGGCAAAATATCGGCTGTGCTATTACAAAATGATCTTACTGAAATGTTATGTCTTTTTAGCAGAATACAGACGCCACTTGGGTTTGCTTGAAAGCTAAAGGGTGCATGAAGTCTACACAGCTTCACTGTGGAGGTTTGTCTGTGCAGGCAGGCTGAAAGAAGTAGACTACTAACTTTAACTCACTTTAAAAGCTACTACATGGGAGTAGTTCATGGACACTGTCAGTAAATACTGCCTGTTTCAGACCACTAGAACTTAAAAGTCTGAGTAAATCAGTTATTTATATAGCATCTTTCATTATAAACATCACAAAGTGCATCCAAAGCAAATGTAAAATGATTAGTTTTCATAACACTTGGAGGTTGTACCTCGTTCTTTCTGAACTGCAGGAGCTGGTGAACACCGTGGTGTTTAGAAGTTCATTTTTAGGGTCGTTTATTTGCTGCTGCAGAGCAGAAATTATCAGCATCAGAGTACATTTGAGTGAGATGGCTGTACTCTTTGGTAAATCATTACCCTTGTTACAATTCAGTTTAATTCAGTGCAATTTCATAAATATGAGCAAGAATGGGGCTGGGGCCTGCAGATGGGGCCTGATTATTCAAGACCTTGTATGTTAGGAGAAGGATTTTAAATTCTATTCTAGATTTAACAGGGAGCCAATGAAGAGAAGCCAATATGGGAGAAATCTGCTCTCTCTTTCTAGTCCCTGTCAGTACTCTAGCTGCAGCATTTTGGATCAGCTGAGGGCTTTTCAGGGAGCTTTCAGGACAGCCTGATAATAATGAATTACAGTAGTCCAGCCTAGAAGTAATAAATGCATGGATTAACTTTTCAGCATCAGTCTGAGAAAGGATGTTTCTAATTTTATAAATATTGTGCAAATATAAAAAAGCAGTCGTACATATTTGTTTAATATGTGCATTGAAGGACATATCCTGGTCAAAAATGACAAATGTGTTACTGAAGGCCACCCCACACCATTACTGACCTACTGCCAAACCGGTCATGCTGAAGGATGTTGCAGGCAGCAGATCGCTCTCCACGGCATCTCCAGACTCGGTCACGCCTGTCACATGTGCTCAGTGTGAACCCGCTTTCATCATGTTGCAGGGCTCTGGCAGTGCTCCTCCTGTTCCTCCTTGCACAAAGGCGGAGGTAGCGGTCCTGCTGCTGGGTTGTTGTCCTCCTACGGCCTCCTCCACGTCTCCTGGTAGTGCCTCCAGCCTCTGGACACTACGCTGACAGACACAGCAAACCTTCTTGCCACAGCTCGCATTGATGTGCCATCCTGGATGAGCTGCACTACCTGAGCCACTTGTGTGGGTTGTAGAGTCCGTCTCATGCTACCACGAGTGTGAAAGCACCACCAACATTCAAAAGTGACCAAAACATCATCCAGAAAGCATAGGTACTGAGAAGTGGTCTGTGGTCCCCACCTGCAGAACCACTCCTTTATTGAGTATCTTGCTAATTGCCAATAATTTCCACCTGTTGTCTATTCCATTTGCACAACAGCATGTGAAAGTGATTGTCAATCAGTGTTGCTTCCTAAGTGGACAGTTTGATTCACAGTTTGATTTACTTGGAGTTATATTGTGTTGTTTAAGTGTTCCCTTTAGTTTTTTGGAGCAGTGTATATATGTTTATTGGCTCTCATTTGGGGGAAATATTTGAAATTTGCATCTACTGCCAATTTCCTGACCTCTTTCATAGTTAAAAATGCTGCTTTTTTGATCGTCCCACTGCGGTTTACTGTTGTGTAGCAGTATTTGTGATCGAGGTATGATTTTCCCATCATGCTGCCTCCTGTCTCAGAAAAGCTTTTTCTAGTTGGCTTTATTGGACCAAGAGTGTTGAAAGAACTGTTTGCAGGGTTCATAATGTCAGGGTTTTTTTGATTAAAAAAAGAAAAATCAGTGAGAAAGGATGTATCATGTTGTCATTTTCTTTCAAAAACCCGTAATGATTTTCACCACTTTGATAAAATTAAACCTCAGCAGTTAAAGGGCCAATTAAAATGATTTGTGCTGCCACGTATTGCAAAATGACTGCAAATATCTCTGCAGGGGTTTGACAGAATTGTTGATCAATACCGTGACTCAGTGATTACTTCTCCAGGTGCTGACATTTCCAGATTTTTAAAAGCTTTTATCTTCTGGCTGATGTGCTGCTTTCGAGCAAAAACTACCCATTGCATATTCAGGACACCAATTCTCTTCACCTCTTTCGTTTTATTCTACTCAAAGAGAGAAGATGGCTCTGTGAATGACATTAATGGACATTTTGGCTATGAAGGCTAATGCATCAAGCTATAATTGCAAAGGACAAGCCACTGCTCTCTCATAGCAAAAGCTACATGGGGGTAAGGAAAAGGCTCTCTGACTTAATGGCTCTCTTCTTACCTGTGGTTATACTTGTCCTCTTAAGGAGGATCTCATGTTTGATGATTGGTGGTTTAACATGTCTGACCATGACCAAAGTCCACCCAGCAATCATTGTTAATTACTTTTTAATCATAACCACATCCTTTCTTAAAACTTTCTTTGAAGCTGTCAAATGGTATTTTATAGTAAAACTAGATGAAATAACCATTACAAAGTGACCCTGAACTCTGCTTTCATTTTGAGGCTTATGAAGTTACTGATTTGATTTCTTAACAGTTTTCATTTGCACAGTTTTCATATGCAGCAGATAGCTCTAAAACCCCAACAACAAAACTGGAAGCGTTAGCAGCTACCTAATAAACAGAGTAAAGCCTCTGAAAGCCAGAGCAAGGGTGTGCAAATTATTAATTGTTTATGAAATTGACTATTTCAACTTAATCTGAATATTCCATACATTCCAAATTCTAATAAAGCACACTGTTAAAAACACTGCTCCAAAAAAATTAAAGAAACACAATAAACACATCAGATCTCAATGAGAAAACAAACAAGCTGGATATCTACACTGATATGTACTGGATAATGTGTTAGTCGTTTGATGGAAATGAAAATGATGAACCCACAGAGGCTGAACTCAAAGACACACCAAAAATCAAAGTGATAAATGATGCAGCAGCTGGAACATTTAGCTGAAATTTCACTGCAGCAACTCAGAATGATGCTCAGGAGTTTATAAGGCCCCCACGTGTTTGTACGCATGCCTGAAAATGTTGGTGCATGTGAAGACGGATGGTTTCCTGAAGGATCCAGGACCCACTGCAGCAGCGTAGGGTCCGACAGGTCCAAGGGTTTCATCCTGATACCTGATGGCAGTCAGGGTGTCGTTGCCTAGCCCGTAGAGGTCTGTGCGTCCCTCCATGGATATGCCTCCCCAGACCATCACTGACCCACCACCAAACCGGTCATGCTGAACGATGTTACAGGCAGCATCACGTTCTCCACGGCTTCTCCAGACCCTTTCATGTCCGTCTCACGTGCTCAGGGTGAACCTGCTCTCATCTGTGAAAAGCACAGGGCTCCAGTGGTGGACCTGCCAGTTCTGGCATTCTATGGCAAATGCCAATTGGCCTCCATGGTGCCGGGCAGTGAGCACAGCCACCGTGATTGTTTGGTCAGAGACATTCACACCAGTGGCTGCTGGAGGTCATTCTGTAGCTCTGCAGTGCTCATCCTGTTCCTCCTGCACAAAGGAGCAGATCCCGGTCCTGCTGATGGGTTAAGGACCTTCTACGGCCCTGTCCAGCTCTCCTAGAGTAACTGCCTGTCTCCTGGAGTCTCCTCCATACTCTCAGACTGTGCTGGGAGACACAGCAAACCTTCTGCCAATGGCACGTATTGATGTACCATCCTGGAGGAGCTGGACTACCTGTGCAGCCTCTGCAGGGTCCAGGTATGGCCTGGATACAGTCATGTGAAAACCAAAGTAAACGTCCTTCCAATTGTAAGCTTTATGCATCAGGACATTCAAAAAAAAAAAAAATCACCAGGTCCTTAGCAGGTCTTAAACTTGGATAAATACAACCTCCGATGAACAACAGTGCAGGACGTATCCCACGTCTTATTAATTATTTAACAAAAACTAAGACAAAATGCAGAAGCAATTGAAAGAGGGTGCACTCTCTTTTCACATGAATGTATCTCTTCACAAAAGAGAGAAAGCAGTTTATGATAGAAAGAGAAAGTAGAATGGACAAAGAAGGCATGAAAAATGTCCAAAAAGGAAAGGTCGTATTTCATATTGGATGATGATAATGAAGAAAAAAAAATCACCAATCAAAAATGCAAAGATCAGAAGTTCATCTGAGCAAATCAACGATCACTCAGATTTTATAAGTATTTCACAAACTGCTGTGAGGTTGGCATAACAAGCCTGAGTCATTGTTGAAAGGAAGGCTCAAGGTTCTGATAAGAAAGAGGGCTTCTTAGAACTAGATAAAAAGGTGACTCTGGTTCTGCTGCATCTGATTACAGAGCTATACATAAAAAACTTTTCAACCAAGAGCAGCAAACAAAGGGCTCCTTTGAATTAGATTTTTCACAGAGGGAGAAGACCTGCATCTTTAAGTGCCAAAGTTCTGACGGTGCTGTTGCCCTTTCTGCCCGCTATTCATAGATCTGACATTAAGGTCATAAATTCATAATTTCTGCCCCTCGGAGTTAACTAAAAAGTGACTGGAGACATGTGGGTGTTTTATTTACACATTACAGTGTTCTGTTGAAGCAGCTGACACAGTTAGAAATAGCTCTGTGTCTGAGGGTGCAGGTCCTGCTGATCCTCTGAAGATACCTTATTAACTGAACGACCGGCATACTGCAATGCTTGTGCCGTGTCAGCAGGGGAATCCTCTTCTCCCCACTCAATTGAGACTTCAAACGCAGCTGCTCGAGCCACTCTGGGGTAAGAGCAGGTTACGGCGCCGCCTACACAGCAGGTCCTCCAACAGTCCCACATACGAGTTTGTTGCAGGAGGAGTAATGAGTGCAGTTATCCTGTAAGGGTTTGTTTTTGTGCTGCTTTCAGCTTGCACACACTTACCAACACACTGACAGCTGGATGAAGAGCATGCATCATATTGTTAGCTGAAGTGGCACCTTTCAGCTTCAAGAAGCCCTGAGCTTTGCTAACTGCAGTCCCTGTGGTTCTCCTGCAGGACTGTTGGAAAATGAATCACTGCTGCTCCAAAGGGTTTGCTGTCCCTTTCCCTGTGCTCATCTACTTTAGAATCAGCTGTATTTTTTTATAGATTCAGCTCAGTGAAATGTTGACAGTTAGATGGGAAATATGTATCACTATAGCCGCTGTATTCACACATACGCTTGCAGAACTTTTCAGGTAACAGATAAGACACTTGGAAACTTGGCATTTCCAGTGTTAAGCCAAATATTCTCACCCCAGCATTTCTGTGGGGAGCTTGCATGTTCTCCTTGTTCCTGTGGGGGTTCTCTTTGGGTAGTCTGGCTTCCTCCCACAGAGCTCCAAAGACATGCATGTTACTGTCCCTCTGTGTTATCCCTGTGATAGACTGGCCACCTGCCCAGGTGTACCCCACCCGTGTTTGTGCACCGCTCATCACGGAGATGCAGCTAGTTCAGCACCATAAATATTACTTAAAACAAATTATTTCATCCATCTTTTTCCACTTATTCAGGCTGCGGGGGCGTTGGAGCCTATCACAGCTGTCACAGGGCAAAGGTAGGATATAACCTGACAGGATGCCAGTCTATCAGAGGGAGACAGACAACCATTCACTCTCACATTCACAGCGATACCCTGTTTAGAACTGCTAATTAACCTAACCCATGCATGTCTTTGGACTATGTGGGAAGAAGCTGGGGCACCCAGAGAGAACCCACACAGAGAACATGTAAACGCCACACAGAAAAGCTCCATCCGATTCTTGCTGCGAGGCAGCAGAGCTGACCGCTGCGCCACCACGCCGCCTAAATGTACACCTGCAGTTACCTTTTGGTTCAGAGACAGCCACGCCCCTCTCTCTCAGTTACAGGAAGCAGTAAAGTCACATGATCACGTGAAAGCGTGTTGCTGAGAGAAAATCATAGAATAAAGCACTGTATGTGCCAAAGGGTACTTTTGGCTTGTAGTGAGTAAAAAAGCACCAATAAGTACCAATTCATTTACTGCAATGTATTTTCTGGCTAATGTTAGCATCAGATTAAGTGCTAACAAACAAATGATTTCAGCCAGCTGGCTAATCTCAGCTTTCCTGTTGCTAACAGCATCACTAGTAAAATAAACCATAAAGCCGCAGCAGCGTTTGCTTGGTGTGCCGATGTTAGTGATTAGGGGACCCCATTTCGGTGCTAATGTTGCTCTCTGTGGAGGGATTTGATTGTGGCCTGACACATGGGAGCGAGCATAAGCTTCACATCCTTCAGTCCTTCATATACAAACACTCGGCGGGCTGTTAGAGGTAACCGAGAGAGCCGGTTCAGACGCGGCCAACAAGAAGCCTTTAATGCATGTAATAAGTTACATATCAGTTTTAATATATTCAATTTGCACTTCTTCAAGCCTTTGGAAGGCAATTCATTAATTTACTGTTATATCAAAGACAGCCTTTTTTTTTTATCATCAGCTGCCTCGAGTGCCCGTGCAGGGTGTTAGTGCCTTAAAAGTGAGTAATTTCCTTAGCTGGAGCTCATTAGCCAGATCTATCATCCCCGGATGTGTTTTGTCAAAGGCCGCTGGCTCGCTGATAGCCACAGTCAGCTCTTTCTGGTATCTTTCACCTCGCCAGACATCTACAAGTTGTTGTACTCGTCCTGTATTTGCAGAAGAATTGCACGCGCCTTGTCATCCTCACTCCTCGTGTCCTGTCATTTGTTATCTGGCTCTTAGGAAAAAATAAGATTCCCACAGCTGCAAACAGAAAGTGGTGAAACTATTTCTGTCTGCAGCAGACCGGATCCAACGAGGGAGAGACAGACGCCAGGAAAATGGCCCAGTTAGAAACTTTCAGATTCTCCCTTTTGGCCTGCGTTTCAATAAAATTAAGATGACAACATCCTGCAACTCTGATCATCAAGCTTTAAGAGTCAATCGCTTGAAGGTTTCCAGATTTCTTTATATATATATATATATATATATATATATATATATATATATATTTCCATGTGTTTTACACAAAGTTACTTCAGTCATAATTGGAGGGTTTATGGATCAGCTCTCATTGCACTTCTCTGTCTGTCAAGGAAGAGGAGGCACCCTATGGCTTAAATACATAACAGAGAGCAAAAAGGAAGAGGAAGGATCGGTGCCTCTCTTGAGACGCCAGCTGCTCTGATGTATATTCAGGAGAACAGGAAAAGGGTGACGAACCTATTGAAAACATGTCAAGTGGCATTCAATCACGGGGCAGCGGGGCTTTCTGCCAAAGGAGAGCGCAGGTCTAAAATCAACTCAGGGCCCATCTGCCTTGCAAACCTCTGGAGCGGTGCCCTTTTGGAGCTCCATTTGCCGTGTCATCGAGTTCAAATTCACACCGGAGGCCAAATTAGTCTTTTTTTTTTTTTTATAAAACGTGGCTTTGTTCAACAGCTGCAAAGACATTTCTGTTTAAAGAAGCTAAAGAACATCTGACATTTGACATGATGGCAAAATACACAGTGTGCAGAGGGTTGCACAGCAGCATCCCTCCCTCAGCTGCTGGTGTGTGAGGTGAAAGATGCTGCAGAAATAACACTATTTGGTATGAACAGAGGAAAACGATTTAATCAAGGATGCAATCCAGAGCCCACCTGCTAATGCCACGAATGCCCATGTTACTGCTGCTGCACTAAATGACCACAGAAATGGACGTGAGATGGTCACCAGGACATCCCGCACTGGTTTGGGACATTTTGAATTCTCAGCTCCAGGTTTTTGGAGCCTGATGCGACCATATTTGGATAAGAGGCTGGAGTGCCAAGTTATCTGCTAATGCTGGGCAGTTCGTTAAATAACAGCCTAATAAAGCACTTCACTCAAACTCTGAACAAACAGGTCAGGTCAGTGACTCCAGCTCACACCCACAGCCTGTGTCGTTCCTACACCCCCGACTCTTTTGCGCTCTGAGGCCCCCCCACAGATGTCCGAGCTCCATACTCGCCGCTCTGTGCAAACACCTGTTGGAGGAACCGTATTTCCACCATTTTTATCTACAGTCTTCTTCCAGACACTGCTCAAAGCTCATGGGTGAGGTTAGGGGGTCAGCTCTCTCCACCCCAGTGAGCCCACACACTGTCAGCGCAAACCCCTCCGTCACTCTCCTACACCTGCTCCTACACCTGCACACATGAATAAGAGCCCAGGGGCCCAAACCGAGCTCATTTACTGCATTTAGATTTCATGTTATGAACACCAGCCTATTCTCCTGACACAGACCTTTGGGTGAGCACATTGTTTCACATCATTTTTAATTTTACTCCATAACAAAACACTAAAGTGATGCAGTGGTACAGTAGGCCTTAGTCAGTGTGGTGGTGGTGAGTACAGTTTATGGCTATCTCCACAGGACAGTGCCTTATTTTAGCAGTGATATAAAAAAGGAGAGAGAGGATTTCTCCCTCTGAGTGAACGTGGTCCTGGAAGCATGATGAATTTAAAAGAAGCTGAAGTGTTGATCTCTTCTCTGGCCTCTGTGGATGTATACCTTACAGAGCTGCGGGCACTGACAGGAATGTTTTCAGCTCTTTGGTAAGGTGTCATTGTTTGGCTGACCTCACTCTGCACTCAGCTCAGGGTGACAGAGCAGCAGAGCCACTGTTTCTGCTGAGGAGAGCACACTGGTTTTAAAATGATCAAAGAAGCATTCAGAGGAAAACCGCTCACCGTGTTAGACTTTAAACACACAGGTTAATATTACAATTATGCAACAATGGGCTATTTCATATTCATCCTGCTTATTGTCAACAATCAGACCTACAGGGAGACTGCCTTCAGAAACCTCATTGTTGCAGTCCCGTCTGTGTAGCAGGTTTCTGAGGGCAGCTAACAGGATTTATTCCCTCCCACAGATGTTGTTTCCCTTTAAGCACCCAGACTGAGAAACATATATTACTTACTCGTCAGTCTGCACATTAAATGAGTAATTATCTAATTATCATGTCAGCTGTACCATACTGTCAACTTAGAATAACAGTAGGTTGCATATGCAGACGTGGTTGAAGCGGTTGAATGTAAATGTGAATTTTCAGATACAGCAGGCTCGGACACTGTGAGAGTAGATTTTTTTTATAATTTATAGTCTATTAATCTTGCTGGGCTTGGTGCAGCAGTTTCCCCCCGACATTAGTCAAATTCTCATTCAGGCTTCATTGGCTACAAATGACTTTCTTCTGGTAAGCTGAGCTCCCTACCAGCTAGCTGCTGGTTGGCACACTCCCACTAACTGGCTAACCTTAGACCCAGTCACAAAGGCTTACAGACCAGCTGCTGACTGCCAGGCAAACACCAGTCGCTGGGGAAATTGTATATTCCCACAGCGATTGCACATTTAAGCAGGTTTACACCAGCTTTCTTCCTGCTGGCTGCCCCGCACAAACAGAAGCTTTGAACAGCAGGTAGGTGGGGCTTCTGCATTCACAGAAATGTGGATTAAATGACCATATTAAGGATATGCTCTTTCTGTGACATCATACTGATCTAAGAGTAGAAAAAAATGTGTGAAATTGAGTGTTTAAAGCAGCCTGAAGCCTGAGCTTCTGACTCACAGATACTGTGTGCTGAACTCATGTGAAACTATGGCCATGTTTAGTTAGCTACCAGCGGCAGTTAGCTAACAGCTATAGAGTCGCTCAAGTGGCCACTCAGTGATAAGTGGATCAACTCCTGCTTGCCATGTTCAGGTCTGCTTGTTGGGATTTCAAATATTTGGACACCAAATAAAAGTTTATGAAACTTCCAAACCCGCACATACCAACATCAACAAATGTTCCAAAATCTCAGCGCTCATAAATCCACTTACAGATTTGGTCGGTTCGTGACGGTTTACCTGCAGTGAGCCGCACTGCTTCAGTTCAGCAGATTAAATAAATCATCTTTACCTTATTTTATTTTATCCCCAAGCATCCTGCAAGCTTTCCGTCAATGTCAAATCAATCAATTAAAAGATTTTTTTCTACCCAAAATTCCAGTATTACATCATTTCACCATATCTCAAAAACAGAGATAGTGACCTGAGATTTTGAATGCTTCTTTCTGACAACAAAATGAAACCCCTAACCTCAACTTTACAATGATATTACTTTAATGTGATTCATCCACCATACTTACAGACAAGCTGGCATCATTGAGGTGAATCATCTTTTATTTTGAAGGAAACATTAACCAGATATCAGGATAAGTGCATGGGTCATAACTCTAAATGACAAATGCATTCTTTAACAGGCAGCGAGCGTGCAGCATTTACTGAGACTGCACTTCAGCAGACTGCAGTCAGTCCTGAGGTGGTGAGTCAAAACAATTCATCACTTATATTTAAGAGAAACAAAGAGAGGCAGAGAGGATGCTTACCAAAAAAAAATGTAGGTTTAAAAAAGTCAGAGTGCGGCAGAGCGACCACGGCCCGTCCGATGCTTTCTTTGTTAGCAGCGTGGATAGCTTTCGAGCATTCGGGTCAGCTTGCTTCATGATAAATTCATGAATGAAAATCAACACTTAGAGGAAAACGTCTGATGAATTCAAAGCTTTTGCTCATATTTCTGCTCTGCAGCCGCCGTGTATTCTGCCACTGCTTTGGCTGTAAATGCATACTAATGAATCCCCACTCAGCAGCGACTGTGTCCTTCAGCCGTCCCTCTGTCTTCACGAGGTTAAGCTTTAAACTGCAGGCTTCATATCAAAGCAGAGTGTGGATTCACGATGTTACCACAGAGAATCCTCGTCAAGTACAAAACTTTCAAGGGAAAAGCATGCAATATAGATGACTTTTTGGAGATTTGTTTCCATATCCTTGATTCTGTCTCTGGGGATGTTACATAACACGAAGCTTATAAACTGCAAAGCAATTCAGTACATTAACGACAAGAATTTTTAAACATGAAACCCATCAGTCACTATGACATCAGCGTACTCGGTGGGTTGGACCACGTGACCCTGTTTCAGGGTCCTGTGTTGGATGAGGTTCTCATTGTCTCCTTTTATTTATGTATTTCATTCATCATTCTTAGCCTCTCCAGCTTTTTATCAGCAGTATTCGTGTCAAGCACATCTTTAAACTAAGTTCTTACAAACTCACCTTGTGCAGCTCCTGGGCTCACACTGTCCCAGATACCAGCGCTTCAGAAAAGAGTCCAGCGCAGCAACGTATTAATGACTAATCTTATGTGAAGATAAATCATCTCATTCTCTTGGACGACTTTGGTCCTTTTTGGTATCTTCTTCCTCCTGTGTGCTGCCATTTGTCCCTGCCCATCAGGGACCCTCAACAATCTAACCTTCATCCCACATCTCTACCGGGCACGGCGACGGGGCCGCAGAGCATCCAGTGAACCAAAGGTTGTTTGTTTGGGCCTCACAGGGGAGTGGCTTTACTGGCCCCCCCAAAAAAGTTAATGATGTTATCGGGTTATGTTGGTGCTGGACCGAAACTTTCACAGACAGACATTTACCTCACGAGGACAAGAGAGGAGCTGCATCATATTAACTATGTGTGTCAGCACTTTTAAAAGCCAGACTCACTGTAGGGACTAAAACCCGGTTTATCCTACTTCTGGGACAATTTGTGCACCGTGCTCAGCCCAAAATTTAAAAATTAGGAGTGTCAGAAGCTTCAGAACAAAATAAGAGTATCAGTCACTCAGTGGTGGGTGATGAACCCCAAGATGGGCTCAGCAGCTGTTTTTCAGGATCCCCAAAGCCTCCGAAAGGCCTCAGAGTGACGGGCAAAACACAAATGGGGGATATTTTGTCATGCACTCCTTGGCATTCAGCTCACACTCGTCCAAAATTCACCGACTTCCCCTCGAGCCTTGGCTTCAGAGCCGTATCACCTGCAACATCGATCGATCGAAGCGGCGCTCCTGTCAACTTTGTCACCGTAAAAAAGCCTTCTAATCCACTCCTGTACACCACTGCAGCCCGACTTTCAGGATAACGCTCATGAAACGGCAGTGAGATGAGTGACAGTTTCTGAGTGTGAGGAGGAAAAAATAAATGCCCTTGCTGAGACAAACTGAACAGGCACACACTGATTTAGATCACTGCTAAATATCAAAGTTAGGCACAGTAGGTGGAATATTTGCAGCTCGGATCCCATCCACCCAACATCTCCTCACATCTCCTGACAGCGAGTGTCCGTTTATGGTGCCGTTTCTGTCCACTTTTAACCGCAGGAGTGAGTTCAGGGTTTCACCCATGTTTGCTGGGACAGGACTGACTACTGCATTTCCTTCTGACTTAAATGTGAACTGATGCTTTACCTTTTAACATACGCTTTCCCCGGTGCTTTGAATATTTAAGAAAACATATCCAGAGCATATCTGCTCTCGGGCATTAAAGTCATGCTGCAGAGATCGTGTGTGGACATCGTTTAATGCAGTGAGGTTACAGCCTCCTCTCCAGCAGTCATCAAAAGTTATTCCTGGAAACACTAAAAAGCATTAAGTGAAGTGGAAATAGGTGAAGTGGGGTCAGGTAAAGGGAGTACAGCAAAAAAAAGGTAAATTACCACATTCTGTCACATAATAACTCCTGGAATGTGCTGGATATCGCAGATTGATTATATATAACAGCTTAAGTGTATCCAAGGGTGGAATTTTCTGTAAAATGTATCTGGCTCCGAGTTGCTGGCTCTGCTCACTGACTGGACACAGAGAAGGAGTGACATTTAATTTCACACTTTTGTCCAACATGGAGGTGTATTTTAAATGAATCGCCTACACTGTTAAAAGCACCGCAGAGGCGTTAATGGCTGATTTATCGTGCGTTTAGTTCGAAGGACCCCAGCTTCGTGCGCGAGGAGCAGCGGAACGGCCGTCCAGGTGAGGAGGTGAGAGAGGTGAAGGCTGATGCTGTTAAAGGTGACCTTTGGATACATTTATTAATTCATTTATTTGAATGTAAAGTTACTGATTTAGAGGAGTTTAGTCCTGGAAACACATCCGTGAGCTCAGGAATATTTAAAGCATCATTTCAGTTACATCATTAAAGTTCTCTGTCTTTATTTATGATTGAGTAAGATTTGGTTTTATTTCCATCACTTCCTGTTTTATTGTGTAATACCCATTTCTCTTGTTCTTAAGCCCTTTGTTCTGTTTCCCACCAGTTTTCTCCCCCCCCCCATCCTTCTGTTTCAAGGCTGCTGGAAGAATCTCAAAGACAAAAATGTCTCGTCCCTCGCCTCAGTGCTTTAGCAGATTGTAGAAATCATCAGTCCCTGTATTTCCTGTTATTTCTGCTATGACCATTCAGTGCATTTACGATCAGTAATTCCCTCTGCAGTCCCGCACACACAGAAACCAATGCAGCCTGTGATCGAGGGTTAATCTGCACGATTTGATCTCCTGTGAATCGGCCTCGCTGTTTTCTACAGCTGTATCAGTTTTACATTCCTGCTAATGCAAAACAAACATTAACCATTTGTTCTGCTTCACAAGTACAAAGTAGCATATTTGCATCTAAAAACAGTGAAGTAGAAACAGAAATAGTTGACTTCGGGAACCACTGCTCTAGTCTAATTCTTCTGTTTGGGGGGGGCTCATTTTTCAGGATGAGCCAGTGCCCCCCTGTGCCCTCCCCCTGGACCCGCCACTGCCCCTTGGTTTGGTAACACATCTGCAAGTATGGAAGAAACAAAAACTCTCTAAACTCAACTGTCAGTGAGTCTCAGCTCAACCTGCCAGCTGTTTCCTCCCAACAGCTGCATCGTTCACGGCTGCTCTGATCAATTACACAGCGAATTCCACCTCTTTCACTCCAGCTGTCGATTTGTAGCCTATAAGTGGAGAACAAAGTGGGACAGACGCAGTTGTACCTGCAGCCATTCAACTTCTACACACAGCCTGCGTCAGAGGATGTTCTTCACCCATGGACCTATTATGATTTACCCTACACACACACACACACAATATATATATATATATATATATATTATATTAAACACTAAACTATACCCTTTACCACGTGACAGACCCATACATATGAATCTAGACTCTGCACGGTACAGAAGATGGACTGGTCTGTGAAGTCCTGTTTTGAAGCCTAGTGATGTTCATCATTACGGAAGACGAGAGCGGACGTGGTACGTATAAACTTTTTTCTGATGTTTTTCTAACAAGTTATTTATCTCATTATCACGAAATAAGAATTACCATTTTCTCAAGACAACGAGATAAACATCTCATGATCTCAAGCTGAAAATGTCAGATTGTGGAGAACTCCACAGTCTGACATTTTCCGCTCTTGGAAAGGTTTTAAGAACACTGAGAAACTGATCATGAGCGTTCAAGAAAAGATAATCATCTCGTGATCTCGAGAAAACCATCGGTAAATTTACTCGTTATCTCGAGAAAACAAAGTTCGTTTTCTCGAGATAACGAGATAAATAACTTATCTTGAGAAAACCATCAGAAAAAGGTTCATACGTGCCACATCTGCTCTCGGCTTCCGTACATCATCACCATCCTGCTGCATTAAGTCTTTTTGAAACCTCGGGTATCACCCCCTGGTGGCCGTTTAAAATCAGTGCAGGTTGAAGGCATTTTCAACCTGGAAGCTGCGTCCAGCTGTTACAGGACAGAATCGGTCAAAGCAGCAACAGCTGTAACTCCAGCATCCAGATGTATGAGCTACAAATAATTCAGTACCTGTACAGATGTTATGAACCAGCCATAGAGGATAAAAGGGTTTTTGTAGCAGGCCGTAAACATGGTTACTTCTGCTGTAAAGTTGGACATTTATATATGGACGTCTGTGGGAACTGACTCACTTTGGGGGCCAGCTTCAAGTGGCCATGAAAGGAACTGCAGTTTAGCACCAGGGCCGTGGATATTGAAAGTTTGATCACAACCTTTGGGTGAGCACCTTTTAGCAGCAACAGCTCTGCAGACATTACTCTGAACAACTCTGAACATGATTTGTGCTCCAAACTTCAACTAAATAAATAAATGAAAAGGTTTTCAGGGATGACAAGCTTGTTGACCTCAGAGTCGCACAAAACACGGCTTTTAAAATGAGCTATTAATGTCATCTTGTCCCACTTTTCTATAGCTCAGTTTATAGTTCAAACAACTTCAGTGAACTGTTTAAAGGGTTTTTTTTTAGCACCAAATGTAACAAAAATGTGGCAGAATGCAAAGAACGAGTCAACTGCATCTCTTTTGAAGAGTTTCTGCATATTCCAGCTCGCTGACAGTGATTTATCATTAAAGTCTCTGCTGAATGACCTCCTCGCAGCATTTATGTTCCCGAGCTTGCTCTCATGTCCAAAGGTGCTCTGTGATTGGTTTTTGCTCTGAAGCCGGTCAGACTGAGGTTCAGGTGTGCAGCCCGGGACATACTGTGATGCAGCATTAAAGTCT
This sequence comes from Pterophyllum scalare, assembly GCA_024447675.2. NCBI lineage: Eukaryota > Metazoa > Chordata > Actinopteri > Cichliformes > Cichlidae > Pterophyllum > Pterophyllum scalare. Next base: position 59,042 of record JAMQGT020012663.1, on the reverse strand, counting down.
AACCTATTTAAAGAGTTGAAAAAGTAGGACTGAAGAAGCACTGCAAGGCTATGGCGGCAGCGGGAGTGCGTACATAGACATGTTTTTTGAGATTTAAACTATGTATTATAAGGGTACCTTAGTAAAACTCATCCATTTACACTATTACATTTATTCTTCTTATTTAAAAAAAATGTCACTTCATGGTTTGAAAGCTGTTTAAAATTCCACTGAACCCTGAAAAACCAGCGATGAGTCGGTGTTGACGGTTTCTGACTTCTATTTGAAAGAAATGCTTGTTATTGTCCATAGACTGTATATAAAAGATAGACATAGCCACCGTGACATCACCCGCTAGTTACGTTATATAATGTTGCATTGTGTTGCATCAAAGTGAGTGCATTCACTCCTGTTTTGGAACCAGACATGTTTGAAGCAGATGACTGAGGTGCAAATCCAACTAAGAGAACCTAAAAGCTCATTTTTAGCCATAACTCCGCTGCGTGGCAGCCAGGGTTTTATTGCTGGAGTCTACTCCAAAATAATAACAAACTAAAGAAATAAACAAATTAAGACAAATGATACGCTGCACTGGAACAACACAACATGAGGGAGAACGCAACAAGGCACAAAGGGAAACTGAGACAATCAAGGGCGTAACTTTGGGTCCAACTTTTCAACAGTTAAGAAAAGGCTTACATTTTTCACATTTCTTCCAACAATAACAAATATTTTACACTTTTACAATCTATTATATGACACACCTAAATTTCTCAGTTTTCCAAGTGGAGTAATAAACGAGGCAGGCCGATGGACCTGGACGGCACAGTCTTTCTGGACTTCTCCAGAATGGACGAATTGCCAATCACCCTCTCTTTGCGCGGTCGCTGTGCCGCGTGTGTGCAAAATAACCACCTTTATCTTCTTTTTCTTTTGACTCGTTGTCAGATTAGGAGGAGCAGGGAGTAGCGGGTCTAACGGACCTAGCTAAAATACCTGAACTGGTATTCATAGTGTGCCTGATACACAGCGGCAGTTATTAAATCATCAGCTAACAATATATGTACATGTGCATCATTTTGATTTTTCCACTTTTTACAGGGGGTGTTGTCGACCTACAATGGAAAATTGTTGGTTGTTCGCTTTTTGGCGCTCTTTTAATTTTTTCGAACTACACCCGCTCCCCAGCAGCTGCTTCCACAAACAAACGGTGAACGCCGCTGATTGGTAGAGAAAGCGGGTTGGGTGATACCAAGTTTTTGTGAGGAGAGGGGGGGGTTACACTACCAAATGATTAAACATGCTAGTATTTTACCCAAAATTGATAATGAATCAAGAAAATTACCATGTTATTCATGTAAGATGTTTTTCGTAAATCTAATTATGTGACTTTATTGGGGGGGTTATAGTGATTGGATCAGATTATTGGGGGTGGTGGTCATATCCCCCCATCCCCCCCGCAAATTATGCGCTTGGAGACAATAAATACACATGGGATGAGGAGGAAACAGCAACCAGGTGAGAGCACAGCTGATACCAGTCACTGATGATGAGAGGGGACTTAAACCCAAACTCAGGAAACAAAGACCACCACAGTAAAGCAGGAAGTAACAATAAACGTAACTTGATAACGAAGATAAACAAAACAAACCTAAATATCCCAGAAAAACTCAACTCCTGGGTCCAAGACGCAGGGATCATAATGTACACCATGCTTTCTCCTGTATATTGTCCTCATGTTTGGTGTGCATTTCGTGCAGGCAGAAACAGCAAAAACGCGATCTTCGCTAGCAGGAAGTGCTAAGAAAAGAGAAAAGAGAAATCACGACACCCCCTTTCCTATTGGTGGAAAAATGCACCACACCAACCAATCAAACAAATATGGCAACATGTGACATTTGGTTGCTGAGGAGCAGGTGAAAGGGTAGCAAAAGACAAGACAGCAATACTGACAGCGTAGCTTGCCTGTGACAGCGCCCTCTGTCTGTGGTGGACAAGAAACTGTTCTTTGGAGCGGCACAAAGTCTTATTGTGACACCTGATTGTTCCCTAAATACAGAAGTATTAAAGTACAGAAACGCCGACACTTTAATGTAAACAGTTGTATATAACTTTGTTGTTTCCTATGTTTGTACATAAGTTTTTAAATTTTACAACTTATATTTGTGTTCTAAGTTTGCTTGTTTGTTAGGCATGTTTGTGGTTTTCACAGTAAAAAAGAAATCTAACTTGTTCTTGTGTGAGGTTGTGCTAAAGACAATGATCCCAAACATAGTGAGGTAAACAGTTTTAAAGGTGAAATATAAATACAGAATCAAAAGTAGTCAAAAACAACCAATTATACCCCAAGACCCCACAGGGTAAAGTCCTCTGCATAACCCACCATATATTCGCTACTGCATCGAATCTTTTCACCTAATCTGCTCTAAACAGGCCAGTGAGTGACCAAAGTCTCCATCAGGGATTTGATTTTGTGAAACCTGAAAACACAGCCCAAAGGTAGAGCAGGGATCTACTTTTCAGGCCACATATGCTGAGAGAATATTGCAGACTTTTTGTCCAGTGGCAGCAGAAACATATTGCCTATCCAAGCTTTAAAAGCGGATTTTACACATTAAAGTATATTTCCACGTCCTGCTGAGTGCTACTTCATAGTGTGGGACTACAAATTTGAAAATGAAAAAGAAAAGTGGAGTTAGGAAGTTGAGCGCTTATCAGGCTTACGGTGCCTGCTGCTTGGTACTACTTGAAACTAGCAGCTGGAAGCTGCATTAGCCTCTACTTGCATAATATGTTACATAACACCACAGTGAGCAGTGTAGGGGCAGGTTTTGACAAGACTAATAATAATGTGTGAAACAAAAGAGAAAATATTTTTGGCTCCAGACGTCAATCAGCTCAATGTAAAGCAATTCTCACAAATTTCTATTCAGTATAGCTGCGGGCTTCCTTGCGACAGGCTGGCGACCTGTACAGGGTGTACTAGCCTAGGTCTATTGCAGCATAACTAAGGGAGGGTTCAGGGTCACCTGATCCAGCCCTAACTATAAGCTTGATCATAAAGGAAGGTTTTAAGCCTAATCTTAAAAATAGAGAGGGTGTCTGTCTCCTGAATCCAAGCTGGGAGCTGGTTCCACAGAAGAGGGGCCTGAAAGCTGAAGGCTCTGCCTCCCATTCTACTCTGAAGTATCCTAGGAACCACAAGTAAGCCAGCAGTCTGAGAGCGAAGTGCTCTATTGGGGTGATATGGTACTATGAGGTCTTTGAGATAAGATGGGGCCTGATTATTCAAGACCTTGTATGTGAGGAGAAGGATTTTAAATTCTACTCTAGATTTAACAGGGAGCCAATGAAGAGAAGCCAATATGGGAGAAATCTGCTCTCTCGTTCTAGTCCCTGTCAGTACTCTAGCTGCAGCATTTTGGATCAGCTGAAGGCTTTTCAGGGAGCTTTTAAGACAGCCTGATAATAATGAATTACAGTAGTCCAGCCTAGAAGTAATAAATGCATGGATTAACTTTTCAGCATCAGTCTGAGAAAGGATGTTTCTAATTTTATAAATATTGCTCAAATGTAAAAAAAAAAAAAAAAAAAAAAAGCAGTCCTACATATTTGTTTAATATGTGCATTGAAGGACATATCCTGGTCAAAAATGACTCCAAGATTTCTCACAGTGTTACTGGAGGCCAAAGTAATGCCATCCAGAGTAAGTATCTGGTTTGACACCATGTTTCTAAGATTTGTGGGGCCAAGTACAAGAACTTCAGTTTGATCTGAATTTAGAAGCAGGAAATTAGAGGTCATCCAGGCCTTTATGTCTTTAACCCTTTAACTTTGGGTGATTGCCACTGAAGAAGAAGAGGAAGAAAAGAAAGAGCTGGTTTCCTGCCCTTACAAGCCATGAACAGCTGGTTAAGACGTAGCGTATCACCACCTTTTTACTGTAACTCTGTGACCGTTTGTTCTATCGAAAAAACTGTTCCTGGAAGCCCAGAAATTGCACTTCACAGCCATATAGGGGTATTGTGGTATTTGTTGCCTAAAATCCACAAACAGTGGCACTTTTAAAGTACATTGTGCCACAGACGATGCATTTGGGATTAAAGGGTTAAGACATTCCTGCAGTTTAACTAATTGATGTGTATCATCTGGCTTCATCGATAGATAGAGCTGGGTATCATCTGCATAACAATGAAAATTGATACAATGCTTTCTAATAATACTGCCTAAAGGAAGCATGTATAATGTAAATAAAATTGGTCCTGGCACAGAACCCTGTGGAACTCCGTAATTAACATTTGTGTGTGAAGAACATACATAAACAAATAAGATTCTATTTAATCTATTAGTTTAATTTATTAGTTTAATTTATTAGTTTAATCCATTTGTTGTTGGTGATGCTGAGTCGTAATTCGTCCATTTTGTTCATTAGAGACCGTACATTAGCAAGGAAAATGCTTGGTTAGAGAGCCGATGCGGTGTTAGCTTTAGCTTAGCTCGTATTACTCCGCCTTTGTTTACGGTCTCGACGCCGTCTACGAGCACTTCAGCCCGGCCAGGAAGAGTGGGCAGCCTCCGGTGTTCTGGAGATGTCTGGAATGAGTCAAAGTTCGGCAATAAAACTGTTTGGGTTAGGTGTTCGGATCGCAAAGAGCTCCTGTCCGCTGTAGGATGTTAAAGCAGTGCTGTTCTGAGTGAACACTGCAGCAAGGAGCAGCCAAAGTACCGCTAAATTACAAAAACCGGTGAGACGCTGAGCCTCACATTGTTCACGTGCCGCCATCTTTGTCGAAAAATATATTCACTCTAATATATTTACTTCTCTTTGATTTTGTGGAGATTTTAATTAAAATAACTCAGACTGCATCCATTACAATCCAGCATGGGAGCAAAGAAATTATTTCTGAAGCTCTACAGAATCTATATTTTATTTTTTGGTTGAATGAACTAAATAATTTATCACCTGACAGACTGAAGGGCCTGGGAATCGCTCTACAGAGTGTTTCATAGTCTTTTCTAATATGGAAGGAGAACTGAAAACTGTGCTGAATTGAAACGTGTATATGGATGACTACATGTGTATTTCATATTATACTGTATGTGTGATTACTGCTGTCTGGATCTTGGTAATTATCTATGTAAGTACATACTGATCTAGATCTGAAAGCTGCAGTGGATGAAAGAACCTGTAATTTTTTATTAATTTTGCAATGAACACTGTTGGGTTTTTCTCCCCTTTTGAAGGTAATGGAGTGTCTTTGTGCCAACACCACAGAGGCTGAAAGAAGATTAAAAAGTAATTTAACTGAAATATAGAATGCAACAAAAATGGCTGCGAGGAAGATACAAGATAACCAACAAAGGTCCACAAAGACCAATCCAAAACTAAGAAAATATGAAAATTGGAAAAAAGATAAGATAAGGCTGATTTGTCACATTTATACACAGTACAATGATATATAGTACAATGCACAGTGAAATGTATTTGAGGTATGACGGCTGCTGACCTCACCAGTGCCAGCTTGGCGTCTTACAAAAATGTAAGATGGAAACAAAAATTAGGAGACACTGTGTGACTGGGACTTAGACTACAAAGCAAGTTCAACAGGAACTTATTTAGGATATTCTTCCATTACTTGGCTTCAACAATCATCAGTCAGGCTTAACGGACAAACACGAGTGGTTATCAGCTCAAATCATCAGCTCGGGTTTATCAATCTAGCTATGTGCATTCACATGAAAAGAGGTAGAGCTTGCAGCATACGGCCAGTCAGAAACTTGGAAAAATCTAATGGCAGAAGAGTGACTGATTTTACTGAATAATGCAATATTAGAAAAATACCAAGAGATTAAACTCCTGTTAAACACTGACTGTGGAGGTGAACAGACCTCTCTGTACCACAACTCTAATGATATAATCACAACCGTATTTTCTGTTAAATGAAAATTGCTTGCAGCCAGCAAGAAGAAAATATGAATCTATATTTCTTATTGATGCTCAGATAATATATTAGGTGTTTGTTTAAAATTTTAGATCCTTGAGGACTGACGAAACTTTCAAGAATTAATGACTTTCGGAGGACGGTGAGACGCAGGCGCTCATCAGCCCGGCTCCAAAGGGGGGTCAGTCCTCACAGACGCCCATGTTAAAACTTTCCAGCAGAAATAAACAGGTTTACAGGCTGCACTCAATGAAAAGGTCGTGGTTTATTTGTTTGATAAAAACGCTAATTAGCTTCTATGTGCACCCATATAGTTTATGTTTCCTGCTTACTAACCATGCTTGCTAGTGTTAGCGACTTAGCGCTTTATCCTTTTATTCACATAAGCTCCTAAAAAGTGCAGAGTCCAAAACCACTGCTTTTATCTACAGTCACAGGAGGCAGCCACCAGGAGCAAACAGGATAAAGACAGGAGCCAAAAACACGAGGAATACTGAGGAACCATCCTGGCTAGGATCTCAGTGAGACTTTACCTTTTTGGCCCTGACTTCTCATCTGATGAAGACCATGGAGACACTCATCCTGCACCACCTTCGCCCACTGGTGAGCCCAGCGCTGGACCCCCTGCAGTTCGCCTACCAGCCCACCATGGACGACGCCATCATCTACCTGCTGCACAGATCCCTCTCTCACCTAGAGCAGGTGGGGAACACTGTGAGGGTCACGTTCTTTGACTTCTCCAGTGCTTTCAACACCATCCAGCCTGCACAGCTGAGAGGGAAGCTGGAGGGAGCTGGAGTGGACAGGCAGCTGACGGCATGGACCATCGACTACCTCACCAACAGACCTCAGTATGTGAGGTGCCGTGACTGTGTGTCTGATGTGGTAGTCTGCATCACGGGGGCACCGCAGGGCACAGTCCTCTCACCCTTTCTGTTCAGTCTGTACACTTCAGACTTCAGGCACAACACAGACCACTTCCACCTACAGAAGTTCTCAGATGATACAGCCATCATCGGATGCATATCAGACGGGAACGACGAGGAATGCAGGGGGGTCATCGGTGACTTTGTCAGCTGGTGTGAGAACAACGCTCTCCAAATCAACGCCAGCAAGACGAAGGAGATGGTCATAGACTTCAGGAGGAAGCCACCCCCCACAACACCGGTGAACATCCAGGGAAAGGACATGGAGACAGTGGTCTCTTACAAGTACCTGGGTGTTCACCTCAACAACAGCTGGACTGGACTACAAACACAGACGTCCTATATAAGAAGGGCCAGAGTCGACTCCACCTGCTGAGGAGACTGAGGTCCTTCGGTGTCTGCAGGACTCTGTTAAAGACTTTCTATGACTCAGTGGTAGCATCTGCTCTTTTCTATGCAGTGGCCTGCTGGGGGGGTGGATGACAAGGGACAGGAGCAGGATTGACAAACTGGTGCGGAGGTCTAGCTCTGTGCTGGGATGTCTGCTGGAGTCTCTGATGGTGGTGGGTGAGAGGAGGATGTTAGCAAAGCTGACATCCATCATGGACACCCCCATCACCCTCTGCATGAGACCGTGGGTTAGCTGAGCAGCTCCTTCAGTCAGACTGAAACACCCTCACTGCAGGAAGGAGCGCTTTCACAGCTCATTGATCCCAACAGCAGTTAGACTGTACATGATGTCATGAGTCACTTGGACACTTTACCTCCACTGCCATCACATATACATTTTATTTATTACACTCCCACCCATATAATGCATACCGTGTATGTTGTGTACCTTACACCCTGCTACAAATATACACTGCTCACAAAAATAAAGGGAACACTTAAACAACACAATATAACTCCAAGTAAATCAAACTTCTGTGAAATCAAACTGTCCACTTAGGAAGCAACGCTGATTGACAATCAATTTCACATGCTGTTGTGCAAATGGAATAGACAACAGGTGGAAATTACTGGCAATTAGCAAGACACACTCAATAAAGGAGTGGTTCTGCAGGTGGGGACCACAGACCACTTCTCAGTACCTATGCTTTCTGGCTGATGTTTTGGTCACTTTTGAATGTTGGTGGTGCTTTCACACTCGTGGTAGCATGAGACGGACTCTGCAACCCACACACAAGTGGCTCAGGTAGTGCAGCTCATCCAGGATGGCACATCAATGTGAGCTGTGGCAAGAAGGTTTGCTGTGTCTGTCAGCGTAGTGTCCAGAGGCTGGAGGTGCTACCAGGAGACAGGCCAGTACACCAGGAGACATGGAGGAGGCCGTAGGAGGGCAACAACCCAGCAGCAGGACCGCTACCTCCGCCTTTGTGCAAGGAGGAACAGGAGGAGCACTGCCAGAGCCCTGCAAAACCTCCAGCAGGCCACAAATGTGCATGTGAAACCGACTCCACGAGGATGGTATGAGGGCCCGACGTCCACAGATGGGGGTTGTGCTCACAGCCCAACACCGTGCAGGACGCTTGGCATTTGCCAGAGAACACCAGGACTGGCAAATTGGCCACTGGCGCCCTGTGCTCTTCACAGATTAAAGCAGGTTCACACTGAGCACACGTGACAGACGTGACAGAGTCTGGAGACGCCGTGGAGAGCGATCTGCTGCCTGCAACATCCTTCAGCATGACCGGTTTGGCAGTGGGTCAGTAATGGTGTGGGGTGGCATTTCTTTGGAGGGCCACACAGCCCTCCATGTGCTCGCCAGAGGAAGCATGACTGCCATTAGGTACTGAGATGAGATCCTCAGACCCCTTGTGAGACCATATACTGGTGCGGTTGGCCCTGGGTTCCTCCTAATCCAGGACAATGCTAGACCTCATGTGGCTGGAGTGTGTCAGCAGTTCCTGCAAGATGAAGGCATTGAAGCTATGGACTGGCCCGCCCGTTCCCCAGACCTGAATCCGATTGAGCACATCTGGGACATCATGTCTCGCTCCATCCACCAACGTCACGTTGCACCACAGACTGTCCAGGAGTTGGCGGATGCTTTAGTCCAGGTCTGGGAGGAGATCCCTCAGGAGACCATCCGCCACCTCATCAGGAGCATGCCCAGGTGTTGTAGGGAGGTCATACAGGCACGTGGAGGCCACACACAATACTGAGCCTCATTTTGACTTGTTTTAAGGACATTACATCAAAGTTGGATCAGCCTGTAGTGTGTTTTTAACCTTTAATTTTATGTGTGACTCCAAATCCAGGCCTCCATTGGTTAATAAATTTGATTTCCATTGATGTGTTTTGTGTGATTTTGTCAGCACATTCAACTTAGTACAGAACAAAGTATTCAATGAGAATATTTCATTCATTCAGATCTAGGATGGGTTATTTGAGTGTTCCCTTTATCTTTTTGAGCAGTGTATATAGTGTGTTAATCTGTGTATTGATTATATATTTTATGTATATAGTGTTGTCCTATTCTATTTTATTTCATTTGTTTTTATTCATCCTTATCATTTTTCTCTGTACTGAGCTGCTGTAATGCACAAATTTCCCTGTCATGGGATCATTAAAGGTTTATCTTATCTTAAATAAAGGATATACATATTAAAAAATTAACAGTACACAAATCCCAGCACCGTGTTTCTTTACATCTGCATTATTATCTTGGTGACAACAGAAATAAGCCTGACACAACGCAGAAAACGCTTCGTGCTGATCAGTCGAGATAAATCACTTGTACTCGTCTGACGGCTGCAGACAGCAGATGAAACGAGAAGAATTCTCACTCCATCACCGTCACAGATTGTGTCATGTTTGCTTTGCGCTTTCTGAGGAAAATAAACTCTTCTTTAGTGACCTGCAGAGGCCACGGACGACTGAGAGGTGCAACGGCTGCAGCAGCAAGGTAAATATTCCCTCTAGTGGGGTGTCATGCTGTGTGGTGATTCAAGATCTGTGGCTCGATATGGAGTTAGACACTCAACAGTCTCTTCCTTTCCCCTTGGAGAGTTGCAAGACAGTATAAACTCTGTAGAGAAAGTGGCACTGTCTTCCATTTAATGCAGACACAAGGCTTTAATTTAGCTGCCAATACAGCCCCAAACAGTCTGCAGACAAGCAATGGCTGAGCTCCTGTCTGACAGCAGCCCAAACCCTTTTATTTCATACATAACACCAAATATTTCTCTTATCATTGGGAGAAATGGAATTTCTCTCGCAGGACTGACTAATGAATTGATGCTGACTGTCTCGGGCACTCATAAATGTTTGATTGCACATCTGTTGTAATGTGTACACAAGATGAAAACTATTCTGTTGCTGGTAATTCAAAAGCAAATAAGTCATTACAGCTACTTCTCGCTCAGATTAGCGTGCTGCGTGTGATTACTTTTCTGCAGTGATGGAGCAAAACACAAACCGCGGCTGTCATCGGAGGCTCTGCGCCCCGCTGATCCGAGTAGTGAAATATCGTACAAATGACCGCAGCCGCTCGCTGGTGGAGGGTGATAAACTTTTCTGAGCTAAATATACCCAGCGTGGAGAGAGAGGGGACGGGATAAAATCAAATATATGCAGAGAAAAATTGTCTCGGAAGACAAAGCTGTGGGAAAAAATTCATGATCGTGATGCATGCTTTGTACACATGCATGCATCTAGCATTAATTCAAGGGGCATAGGTATGCAAATGAAGTCATAAAACTTAGCAGTGCTGCAATGTATGAGTCAAAGTCAAATAGGTTCAGGAGACAAAGGGCCGCATCCTTCAATTATTCCCTAAATAGCCACACTGATAGTTAATCCTGGTGTGCATGCAGAGAAAACAAAAAACTGCTCTCCTTGGCAACAAAAATGCCAGGTTGGCTTTTGGCTGCAGCGCTGAAAGCTACAAGAATTAGCATCAGAGCTCAGTCACAGCAGCCTGTGAGAGAGAGGAGTCTGGATCTGCAATGAGCCGAATGACAGCCAACACTCACAGCGCTTCATTACCGTGTGTGTTAGTCTACAGCTCTAGGAAGGATCTACAGTCAGTCATCAGTATTTGCACAAGTACACAATCTTTGTAATTCTGCTTCTGTACAGCACCACAGAGGATTTTAAACTGGAGTGCAAGCTTTCAGCTTTAATTCAGGGAGTTTAACAAAAATGTGTTGGAACTGGATTTTTATATGTGGCCCCCTCATTTTCAGAGGCTCATGGACACCACTAACAGCTGTGCCCTCCCTTTACTGCAGCCACCTTCAGTTGCTGCTTGTTTGTGGGTCTCTCTGCCTTCAGTGTCGTCTTCAGTAACTTGCATGCCTCTGTTGAGATCAGACCCTGACTGCAGGTAGTTGTACTTGTTTTTCTTTACCTGCTGCACCCATAATGTGAATCGGAGCGACCACAGACACTGATGCTATCGGCTGTGACTGCCACACCTTAAAGGCTGGTCCGTGGAAATATTGTCTAACACTAAACTGGAACGTGGCTCAAAATAGGCTGGGGACCACTGATTTAAAACACGCACGTGCAACATACATGTGAAAAGGACCCCCAGTGTCCTTACAGAAAACCTAACCTCCCAAAGCAGCAACACAAGGAAACCTGAAGTTATTAAATACTAATGTAAAGGAGTACAAATACAGTATGTACTGCTGTTTACCCTAATTAAATTATGACCTTTGGTCATCATTTAGTCAATCAGATTTGGCTGCACGAGTTCAAAAAGAGCAGAAAATTATTTGAGTTGATTTATTGCTACATACATTCATTAATAAAAACCCAGCGGTATTTGTACAGTTTTCGTCATTCATTTATGCATGCATGCACTCTTACAGTACAGCTGCTACAGCCTTTAGGCGGACTGTTTGGTACCGACACAAAAAGTCAACATTTTCTAACAAAGTTCTGGATTTTCAGACACAGCTGCAGATCTACTGGAAAATAATCTGGAATGTATACAAATTAATCCAGTTTAACATATTTTAGTCACTTTGTCACTCCATCCAAGACATCTGTGTGCTAGTTTTGGTGAGTGGCGTCCTGCTCTGTTCTAATTAGCACATATCGGTGCCTGTGCGATGCACACATACCTGCAGCTTATAGATGCAGATAGTTTGCTAGCATTAGCTGATAACCTCTGGATCCAAAAAAATGGAACCAAGATAGCGATGTCCAAAATGTCTCAAATTGAAGCTCCAAAGAGGGCCATGCCACAGCGGCTGTGCGTATCCATTATTTGTAGGCCATATTTAAATCGTACAAAATGCCCGAGTTCATGAGGAGGACGCTCCTTTCTGCTGGGACGTTTGGGACTACTCTGCCTCCCGGCGGTGCTGGCAGGAGTTTTATGTTTCGCACACAGACCAGAGGAGGTGGTTCTCCTACCATCGTGAAATCCAAATATAAACCAACACACATAACGCAGACTTTGTTTTGAATGTTATTCAGCAGCTCTTTGCATCCACTGGTAACGCGGTGCTGCTCAGTCTCAGGCTCCTCCTTCATCTAACCTTTTCCACTGTGGCTCTTACACTCGTTGGCCAGACCGTAGACTCCACCGACGCCTGAAACATCACTTGCAGAAATGGGATTTGAGCAGAGTGAAGGCAATACCTTGTGACATAACATGGAAAAACTTCCAAGGCTAATGTCTCCTCTCCTCCTCCGCCGCCACCGTTTTCTCTCTCTCAGCTCTTTGATTCTCTATTTCTGTCTCTCTCTGTCAGAGTGAATAACAAACCAGCTGTTTCTCTCCTCTTCCATCCCTAAACATCGCTCCTTGTTCTCCAAGCACAGGTAGAGGCATCCTCGCTTCACCATAAAAGCTAATACAGTGACAGTAGCCGACAATGCACCTATTAACAATTCAAACAACAGCGTAAACAAAGCCTCACTGCAGCGCTTGACATTGTTTTCAACATTCGTATTTTGCTGTATTTTTCTGTTGGAGTATGTCTGACCTAAAAATGCACAGCCAGGACTTGTTGGATTCCAGTCTCTTCAAAGAGGAAAATGTCTTGGGAACCAATTTGCCAGCTCCACAGGACGGCATTGTTTAAACTTCTTCTGTAATGAAACACAATATTTTTAGACAGACTTTTATAGCCTGTACAATCTTGTATTTTGGTGGTGTTACAAATATTGCGTGAGCTGCACCAACTACCCCAGAACATTGACTGCTGTTTGGGCACATGTAGTAATTTTTACTGCGTTATTCTGGCCGGGAAGCATTTCCAGACAATGAGAGTGACAACTTCCTGAGCCGAGACTGTTCGGCTGAGGGCTGAGTGAACTCTTGTGGTAATCAAAAGAAAGTCAGTGGGAGGAAAACCACTGCCACCGAAAATAAGAGAAACTGCTACAAAGGTGCAGCTGTGGAGGAAGCCGCGGTGAGAGGCTGCTTTACACGACGGCAGTAAGTCAGACTTGTTTTTCTGCCACGGCTGCTCTTTGCACCGATTCTGTTCATAACCTGCATGGACAGAATTTCTAGGCACAGCAAATGGGTGGAGGGTCTCCAGGTCAGTTGCTTCAGGATCTCACCTTTGATTTTTGCAGATGATCCTTTTATCTTCAACAAGCAATGGCCTCCAGCTGGGGAGGTTTGCAGAGGAGAAGCAGTCCCTTCAAGTCTCGGGCCCCGAGTCTCAGCTGGAAAAAGGGTGGAGTGCCTGCTGGAGGAGGTCAAGTATCTCTGGGTCCTGTTCACGAGTGAGGGAAGATAAATGTGTCTGCTGTGGTACAGAGAGCTGAGCATGAAGACAAAGTGGTCTATTTACCTGTCGATCTACATTTCTACCTTCACCTACGAGCGGGAGCTGCGAGCCATGACCGAGACCACAAACACAAAGTGCAGAAATGAGCTTCCTACCAAGAAGACACCAAAACACCCTGCAGAGATTACGTACCTCCAACATGAGTCACCAGCTCTAATCGATCTCCTCTCATCCATGTACATATAAATAATATTTTTTCTGTTTTAAAGTGCAAAAACAGCTAATACCAGAGAACCAAGTTCAAATCATACACATCACTGATTTTTACTCTTGATTTGCTCTATTTTTCAGATGCTAATAATTTAAAATTACTTGATTGTTTAAAAATAAAATTTTTGGTTCAAATTAAGACTAAAAGTGGCTAAAAATGGTGTTCTGTTTTATCAGCTGGATCGGCATCACTCAGGTAAGCGGCAGGAAATGGATGGCTGGAAATACAGAGGAAAATCTGACGCTTGTCACTACTGAACTATCTGGACCTGCTGAGTGTGGGCACTGATTTGGAAACAAAACAAGGTGAGAGACGGGAGGAAAGCGTCAGCTGTCACCTTTTGTCTGTAACGACCTCCTCAGACCTTCAGCACACGTGCCCGGCAGCAGCGCAGCAGGGACTTCATAATGCTGTGCCTCCTGCAGCAGCAAACTCGATGACAGCCAACAAATGACACGGCGGGAAAAAGAAGGACAAAGATGACAGTGAAACTTCACATTTCAATTTAAAAGGGATCATCAGAGAGCCAAATGTCACCGTACATGGAGCACGTCAAAGTGCAGCACATCGCGTCTCGGCTCGGTGGCTGTGGGTGTTCGGGGCCTTTCTTCCATTTAGGGCTGCGTCATTCTCACCTTGTGGCTCCATTATACTCGATATTCGGGTGGCAGAGGTGAACTGGCGGCACACCAAAGGTCCCACCTCATCCTGCGTGAGGGCGCCAGCGTTTGAAGTTTCATTTATTTATTTATACATGAATTCATATCCTGCTTGGTTGCGTTTTTGGTGTCCTGGCAGAAGGAGAAGAGTCATGAAGTCAGACAGCTGACTCGTATCCGTGAACAGGCGGATTTGATCCTGTCTTCGTTTTCCTGGACACACACGTCCCACCTTTGTTAGCATGCACTGACACCAGACCAGCCTTTTACTCATGTACTGCACATGTGCATGAGGCGAAGACTTTTCTAGTTTAAAGGGCAGCAAAGGCCACTTTGGGAGGCTGATGTCATCATAGCAGATGACTTTTGCATTATTTTGGTACTTTTACACTGTGAGTGTGTGTCTTTTGTTCTTTAAGCATAAAAAATTTCTCATTTAGTTTTAGGCACTAAAAGATGATTCGAGTTAGAGAAAGATGGTTTAGGGCTGAAGACACCGTTTCTTCCTTTTGAAAGGTTATCGTTGTCATAAAGCTCACAGAAAAGCTGAAATAAGGCAGGAGAAAAAGGAAATTAACACTGGAGCCTCCGTAGCTACTGCGAAGTGCACCTTACCAAATTGGAAACAGCATTTTGTCACCAACAGCCAAATGTGTGCATCTATCTCCTCTTAGGCTGCCTGACATTCGTAGACTTAAACCCAGCTACTGTACAAATATATGGAGTAAACTTCCAGGAGATCTGAGACTGGCTTCAGCAAATATCTCTTTAACTGTAAATCAAAGTGTGGCCCTCTTTGTGCTTTGAGCTTCCTCAGATCATTTTATTTTCTCACCTTTTCTTTTTTTTCTTCTTGCCTTCTGCTTTTTCTGCAAGTCTTTCTAATTATCTTGCTCTGTCTTTTATGCAGGGTTATCCAAGCTGTTTTACACACCTCGAATAACCCTGCGCATTAAGCATGCTGTATATAAATAAAGCCGGCCCGCCTGTTCTTGTCAGAAAACCTGGAGACGGCAGTGACTGCACCTAAAAGAGATATGAGGACTTAGGCTGTGGCAGATGCATCATGAAAGGTGTAACTGTCGTCTAATAAGCTCAGCTCCGAATAGCTCCTTAATCAGACTGACGAGGCGGCGTGAGCGGGTAAATAAAACTGAATCAAACACACGATGTTCTAGAGAACAGAGGTCGCCAGAGGGCCAGACTGACTTACACACAGTGAGAGAGAGCCGTATGCTGAAGAACTGAATGTGAACATTAGAAACATGATGCCAGAACACCTTAAATCACTGAGTGTGGTAGACAGGACAGATTGCTCCAAAAGCCAAAAACTCTCTTAGAAAGTTTTTTATTTAATTTTTATTTTCTTAAATTGTTTTATTTTTTTTTAAAAACATGCCAGTATCAATGAATGGAGAAAATATTAATAATTAAAAAATACAATTTATGAAGAAATACCTGGTCATTATTTTTCAATCATCTCAACAACAGCAACTATTTTGGAAATATCCTCGGCCCTCATATGTTACCATTATGTTACCATAGGTGCAAGAAGCTTGGGGGTGCAGTTTGACTCTGAACCGCACATCGGAAAAATGATTTCCAGATAACAGATAACAGGGGTTAGCATTAGAAAGCTAGTACGCTAATTAGCATTAGCATGCGAATGCTAATTAGGTTCCTAATATTAAATGCTTAAATGCTGCGCTTGCTTGCTAATTGAATGATGGTGACCAGTTAAATCGATACAGCGCTAATTCTTTTTGCATATAAACCAGCAAAGTTACACCCAGAGCGCCGTTTCCTTCCGCTAATGGGTTTGCAGAAATCACGTGATCACGTACACAACAAAAACATATAATCCAGGTGTTTTATTGATCCAATCGGCTGCTAACAGCACTTCCTACGTTGGAACAGCCGTCATCACATTGTCAGCATGAACTATCACATTTTTAATGCAAGCCACTAACTACGGCAACAGTAAGCATCATCATTTTGCTGGGAACTGTAGTTTTTTTTCTCCTAGGCCTCTCACAGCTCCTGGGATTTTATGTTTAATAGAAAGTCCAAAATTGTCATCATTCTGCTCTGGAGCTCCTCTGTGAGCTGGAAGATAGCTCCAACAGAACGACAGCTGACGCTTCTCTGTTATTTATCGGCACGGGGCATTTATAGTATGATTTATTAATGTATGCAATGAAGCTTTGACTCTTTGGGGGGGCAGGTGGAGATTTTGCCCAGGTGTGACTTAGACTGTGGCTGATGCATTTTGAAAGGTGTAGCTAACGTTTAAAAAGGCTCAGATTTATTTACCTGCTCAGACTGAGCCGGTAAATAAAACCGAACCACACGAATGATGTCTCAGGCCAGCAGGATGAATCAAAGCCCTGAAAAAAATGTGAGATTTTGTTGTGGCGTTTTCATTTGGAGAGAACAAATCTGCAGTGAAACTGTGCCGCCGCAGTAATGCTGCTCGTGCAGGATTTTAGTGAAGCGCCACCATGACCCAGTCAGGAGTTTTGAATCAAATCTTATTTATTTGATTTTTCTTTTAGGTTTACAGGGTCTAATAACACCTTTTATTAATTTAACTGGTCTGAGAGCATTTCCTGCCGCGTGCTGCTCTCTGTGTCGCCGTGAACCTGAGCAGGTGAGAGGTTAAACAGGCCCCACAGGGAGGAAAGCTTTTTTAGGGTGATTTGCAGCTTGAATGTCAAATGACTCATGTTGGAGGGAAATATGATGATGATGATTACCTGTGAGAAACAACTGGACTCAACATTTAGAAGTCGCTGATTCTGATGTAACCGACACCGTGGCTCAAAGGTTTGTTTTTACAGGAAAGCATTTTTTAAATATAAAAATAACACTGAGCAGTTATGTTGTAATGGCACTGATTAATAGAGAACTACGGTGCGGTTACATCCACCTCTGTTACAGTGGTGGATGTTCATATTAAACAGTAATGAGGTTAGTGCATGTACAAGTGATCCACGTGAGCTAAAAACTAAGTTTTTCTACTCTTGTGTCTCACTGATGTCACTGAGACTGCATGCCCTTATATGGTTGCATGCCCTTCTCATCTGCTGTGGGCAACCAATGAAAAGAAAGTTGCCGTAAGAGCAGGTGGCCTCAAAGAGAAGGAGCCAAACAGCTTGTTTCAGAGTTCAGATGGACTGAGGGAAGAACTAGAAACATTCCTCAGATTTTGGTCTATAGCGACACGATAGCATCGCACAGTTGCTGCAGATTTGTCGTCTGCACATCCGTGATGAGAACCTCCTGTTCCACCACCTCCCAAAGGTGCTCTGTTGGGTTGACATCTGGTGACTGTGGAGGCCATTTGAGTACAGTGAGAGAAGAAGAAGAAACCAGTTTGAGATGACTTGATCTTTATGACATGGTGCATTACCTGCTGGTAGCGGTCATCAAAAGATAGTTAAACTGTGTTCATAATGGGAGGGGCATGATCAGCAGCAATACTCCGGTAGGTACTGTATGCTTAAACAATGCTCAGTTAGTACTGAGGAGCTCAAAGTGTGCCAAGAAAATATCCCTCAGACCATTACACCACCACCACCACCAGTGTGACGTGTTGATACGGGGCCGGATGGATCCTGATGGACGTTTCATGTTGTTTAAACGGACCCTACCATCTGAAGGTTGCAGCAGAAGTCGAGTCTCATCAGAGCAGCCAACGTGTTTCCAGTCTTCTGTTGCCCGTGTGAACCGCGGCCTCAGTTTCCCGATCTTAGCTAGAGGAGTGGTCTTCTGCTGCTGTAGTGCATCTGCAGTTCATCGTTTTACATATCCAGAGACGCTCTTCTGCATAGCTTTGCTGTAACAAGTGATTATTTGAGTTTCTGTCGTCTTCCTATGAGCTCGAAGCAGCCTGGCCTTTCCCCCCTGACCTCTGACATCAACAAGGACTTTCCCCAGAGAGCTGACGCTGGTCAGATATTTCCTCTTATTCGGACCGTTCTCTGTAAACCTCAGAGATGGTCGTGCGTGAAAAGCTCCATAGATCAGCAGTTTCTGGAATACTCAGACCAGCTCATCTGTATAAAGGTGTTGTACAAACAAACAGAAAATAAAGAAGAGTGTAATAGTTGTGCTTTAAGGTGTGCGAGTGATTCTTGAATCCACACTGATGGGCTCTGGAGGGAGTTACAGAGTCATCACTTCCCGCAAACGACCACAATAATAGTACAATCTTTATTCAGTGCAGCTTTAAATGACGTTTTCTTATAACTTTGATCGTTTCTTTTCATCTCCAGTGTGTTGGATGCTTTGAGAAAGCTCAGGTATCTCAGAGCATGGACACATAAAACCAGCTTCCCACCAGAATGAACAACTTCTGTTTTCAGCATTCAGCCGTTTGTCTGCAGCGTCCTTGAAGGCCTCCGAATATTTTTAATTTAACAAATATTGGTTTCAAGTATCCGAGGAATTTGATATGGAAACTAGTATGCACAGGAGATGAATTAAATAAGTGGCCATCATGTTAACAGCATAGTCTAACAAGCGGGTGGATTTCACTCCTGTCTGCCCATGAAAACAGCTCCAAGATAAGGTCTCAGTGTGACTAACAGATCTTACCACGGTGCTCCTTAAGTACATGTGATGTGAATGATATTTCAATTACAGTAGAAGCTTATCTACCCCTCTTCAAATGCATCTCATTATAGTCTATTATCCATGGTTTTTCATGCTTGATTATTAAATAGGATTTCAAGGCTCTGCAGGAGTTTGCCAGCGGCAACAAACGAGGCAGAGAATTGAGAATTGATTTTTTATTGGGCAAAGAAAACACCCTCCCTCCCGAAGCCCGCTGAACCAGGCTACACCCTCACGTATGCATGACAGCTTCATCCGAGGCCGTCATATTTCATTGGGGTTGTTTTTCCATAAGAAACAAAGAAAATGGCGGCATGCGTTTGACTTTTCCCGGCCGTGAATGCTCGTCTCTCTGGAGGGAGGCGTTAACAGCTGTGCTGAGAGCAGAGCTGGCGAGTTACAAATCCCTTCGCCCCTGAGCTTTCATTGTAGCCTTTGTGACACACAGTGTACTCCAGCACCCACACTGCCATATGTGCATTTGTTCGCACGCCCACTCGTACAATCAGACAGAGGTGCAGACATGATCCATGCACATTCACCAGTGAAGACCTTTCCATGTAATGATCCAACTCGCTGACCTGATATTTGTGGCCTTGAGCACTGAAAGATAAACACAGCAGAGTTCTGAATCTGCAGCTACTTTTCTGTCAAGAACCCAACAACCATGAAGAAGTGGAACTGTACAAATTCACATGAATATGGTGCTTCCTAAATTTCATGGAGTCAGTCACAAACAGCATCCTCCAGGGCTCAATAATAAAGCCAACATGGAGGCTGCAATTCCTCTGGCATCCACTTGAGGCCGGTTCTAAAACTGACTCATAGTTAAAATGTCCAAATTTACAGCAGAAATAAACATGCTTACAGCCTGCACAAAAACATGGTGGATGGTTTCCACCTTCAATTTCCTTTTATAACTCATCCATCTGAATATTATGTCTGCTCTGATTGACAGGCGGCTGTGGCTGCTAGCTGTCTGGAGTCACTGAACTGGAGCTCTCAACAATGTTTGTGCTGCTGCTGGATCATTTTAATAGAATTACCTGGCTCACGGTCTACTACAGCCCCTTCAAGTAATCTATGCTCCAGTTTTGCTGAGTACGTTTCGATCATTTTTATTTCTGGGGGCCTCAGGAAAGTATTTAAAGGTGTGCTGCTCCTGCAGGTGAAACGGGTAGCAAGCTGAGATGTCGTGTACCACCAGCTACAGCTTGAGATATCTGTCACCTGGTCTTCTTCTGACACATCTTTGGCCCTTTATCTTTTTTTTTTTTTTTTTTTAAGCCTGTCATTTCTGGCAGTTTTCACAAACAGAATCATGATCTGAATACATTATTGTACCAAACATATTTGCCTATACAAGAAGAGCTCTTTAAGGTCTCTATAGGCTACTCCTGTTAATGTTTGTCGCTTCTTTTATTCATTCATTTTGTTTATTGTGACTGCCAGGTGTGACAGGCAGGAGAGGAAAGAGTGACAAGTAGAAGAGAGAGAGAGAGAGAAAAGAACAGAACAAATGAGGGGACAGACCTAGGTATACATATATATATATACACATACAGTATATGTAGCACTTCCTATGTACCCCGGAACTGAGATACAGCGCCCTGGGTGGTTCCCTTCAGTAACACACAACTAGGGAAAAACACAATCTCTTGGATCTGACAACGGGACATAAAATTATCTAGCAAATTGTTGTGTGATTTTACCTTTTGGTTCTCATGCTGTAAGTCCCTTACATTCAAATAAACCACATGTTAATACCACAAATGAGAGAGGAAAATAGTGCCCAAAGTACAGCATTTATTTACAAGCTTCAGCGGCACATTAAAAGAAACCCACCCACTTAAACCAACTGATGGTGACAACTCAATACAGCGGGAACTATTCATTAAACTTCAGACACATTTATCTGTGTGGGCCCACATGAAGTGAAAAACCAAAAGAAAAGGTTAAAAAGCCAGAAATACCATAAACTACCACTGCAGGCCTGATCATCCAGTGATGGCGGATGATGAGAGTCAGTGAACTCACAGTCTTGGCTAGTGTGCGTGATAACAGGGTTACTCACAGGGAAGTCCGTACTCCCTTGTTGCTGCTAGAAGTCCCTCACACCACATATTTGCATCATGGTAGAAAAAACCTGCAACTCCACAAAAGTCCAGTCCTGTACACAGCAGCAGAACTTCATCCAGCTCTGTGACGGAAAACACACAGAAATCCAACTCTGCGTCGCAAAAACACACAGAAATCCAACTCTGCGTCAGAAAAACACACAGAAATCCAACTCTGCGTCAGAAAAACATACAAAAATCCAACTCTGCGTCGCAAAAACACACAGAAATCCAACTCTGCGTCAGAAAAACACACAGAAATCCAACTCTGCGTCAGAAAAACACACAGAAATCCAACTCTGCGTCGCAAAAACACACAGAAATCCAACTCTGCGTCAGAAAAACATACAAAAATCCAACTCTGCGTCGCAAAAACACACAAATCCAACTCTGCGTCGCAAAAACACACAGAAATCCAACTCTGCGTCAGAAAAACATACAAAAATCCAACTCTGCGTCGCAAAAACACACAGAAATCCAACTCTGCGTCAGAAAAACACACAGAAATCCAACTCTGCGTCAGAAAAACATACAAAAATCCAACTCTGCGTCAGAAAAACACACAAATCCAACTCTGCGTCAGAAAAACACACAGAAATCCAACTCTGCGTCAGAAAAACACACAGAAATCCAACTCTGCGTCGCAAAAACACACAGAAATCCAACTCTGCGTCAGAAAAACATACAAAAATCCAACTCTGCGTCGCAAAAACACACAAATCCAACTCTGCGTCGCAAAAACACACAGAAATCCAACTCTGCGTCAGAAAAACACACAAAAATCCAACTCTGCGTCAGAAAAACATACAAAAATCCAACTCTGCGTCAGAAAAACACAGAAATCCAACTCTGCGTCGCAAAAACACACAAAAATCCAACTCTGCGTCGCAAAAACACACAGAAATCCAACTCTGCGTCAGAAAAACACACAGAAATCCAACTCTGCGTCAGAAAAACACACAAATCCAACTCTGCGTCGCAAAAACACACAGAAATCCAACTCTGCGTCGCAAAAACACACAGAAATCCAACTCTGCGTCAGAAAAACACACAAAAATCCAACTCTGCGTCAGAAAAACACACAAAAATCCAACTCTGCGTCGCAAAAACACAAAAATCCAACTCTACGTCAGAAAAACACACAAAAATCCAACTCTGCGTCAGAAAAACACACAAAAATCCAACTCTGCGTCGCAAAAACACACAGAAATCCAACTCTGCGTCAGAAAAACACACAGAAATCCAACTCTGCGTCAGCAAAAACACTACAAAAATCCAACTCTGCGTCGCAAAAACACACAAATCCAACTCTGCGTCAGCAAAAACACACAGAAATCCAACTCTGCGTCGCAAAAAGCACACAGAAATCCAACTCTGCGTCGCAAAAACACACGAAATCCAACTCTGGTCGAAAAACACACAGAAATCCAACTCTGCGTCAGAAAAACACACAGAAATCCAACTCTGCGTCAGAAAAACACACAGAAATCCAACTCTGCGTCGCAAAAACACACAGAAATCCAACTCTGCGTCGCAAAAACACACAGAAATCCAACTCTGCGTCAGCAAAAACACACAGAAATCCAACTCTGCGTCGCAAAAACACACAGAAATCCAACTCTGCGTCGCAAAAACACACACAAATCCAACTCTGCGTCAGAAACATACAAAAATCCAACTCTGCGTCAGAAAAACACACAGAAATCCAACTCTGCGTCGCAAAAACACACAAAAATCCAACTCTGCGTCGCAAAAACACACAGAAATCCAACTCTGCGTCGCAAAAACACACAGAAATCCAACTCTGCGTCGAAAAACACACAGAAATCCAACTCTGCGTCAGAAAAACATACAAAAATCCAACTCTGCGTCGCAAAAACACACAGAAATCCAACTCTGCGTCAGAAAAACATACAAAAATCCAACTCTGCGTCGCAAAAACACACAAATCCAACTCTGCGTCGCAAAAACACACAGAAATCCAACTCTGCGTCAGAAAAACATACAAAAATCCAACTCTGCGTCGCAAAAACACACAGAAATCCAACTCTGCGTCAGAAAAACACACAGAAATCCAACTCTGCGTCAGAAAAACATACAAAAATCCAACTCTGCGTCGCAAAAACACACAAATCCAACTCTGCGTCGCAAAAACACACAGAAATCCAACTCTGCGTCAGAAAAACACACAGAAATCCAACTCTGCGTCAGAAAAACACACAGAAATCCAACTCTGCGTCGCAAAAACACACAGAAATCCAACTCTGCGTCAGAAAAACATACAAAAATCCAACTCTGCGTCGCAAAAACACACAAATCCAACTCTGCGTCGCAAAAACACACAGAAATCCAACTCTGCGTCAGAAAAACACACAAAAATCCAACTCTGTGTCAGAAAAACATACAAAAATCCAACTCTGCGTCGCAAAAACACACAGAAATCCAACTCTGCGTCAGAAAAACATACAAAAATCCAACTCTGCGTCGCAAAAACACACAAATCCAACTCTGCGTCGCAAAAACACACAGAAATCCAACTCTGCGTCAGAAAAACATACAAAAATCCAACTCTGCGTCAGAAAAACACAGAAATCCAACTCTGCGTCGCAAAAACACACAAAAATCCAACTCTGCGTCGCAAAAACACACAGAAATCCAACTCTGCGTCAGAAAAACACACAGAAATCCAACTCTGCGTCAGAAAAACACACAAATCCAACTCTGCGTCGCAAAAACACACAGAAATCCAACTCTGCGTCGCAAAAACACACAGAAATCCAACTCTGCGTCAGAAAAACACACAAAAATCCAACTCTGCGTCAGAAAAACACACAAAAATCCAACTCTGCGTCGCAAAAACACAAAAATCCAACTCTACGTCAGAAAAACACACAAAAATCCAACTCTGCGTCAGAAAAACACACAAAAATCCAACTCTGCGTCGCAAAAACACACAGAAATCCAACTCTGCGTCGCAAAAACACACAGAAATCCAACTCTGCGTCAGAAAAACACACAGAAATCCAACTCTGCGTCAGAAAAACACACAAAAATCCAACTCTGCGTCAGAAAAACACACAGAAATCCAACTCTGCGTCAGAAAAACACACAAATCCAACTCTGCGTCGCAAAAACACACAGAAATCCAACTCTGCGTCGCAAAAACACACAGAAATCCAACTCTGCGTCAGAAAAACACACAGAAATCCAACTCTGCGTCGCAAAAACACACAGAAATCCAACTCTGCGTCGCAAAAACACACACAAATCCAACTCTGCGTCAGAAAAACATACAAAAATCCAACTCTGCGTCAGAAAAACACACAGAAATCCAACTCTGCGTCGCAAAAACACACAAAAATCCAACTCTGCGTCGCAAAAACACACAGAAATCCAACTCTGCGTCGCAAAAACACACAGAAATCCAACTCTGCGTCGCAAAAACACACAAATCCAACTCTGCGTCGCAAAAACACACAGAAATCCAACTCTGCGTCAGAAAAACACACACAAATCCAACTCTGCGTCGCAAAAACACACAAAAATCCAACTCTGCGTCGCAAAAACACACAGAAATCCAACTCTGCGTCGCAAAAACACACAAATCCAACTCTGCGTCGCAAAAACACACAAATCCAACTCTGCGTCGCAAAAACACACAGAAATCCAACTCTGCGTCAGAAAAACACACAGAAATCCAACTCTGCGTCGCAAAAACACACAGAAATCCAACTCTGCGTCGCAAAAACACACAAATCCAACTCTGCGTCGCAAAAACACACAGAAATCCAACTCTGCGTCGCAAAAACACACAGAAATCCAACTCTGCGTCGCAAAAACACACAAATCCAACTCTGCGTCGCAAAAACACACAAATCCAACTCTGCGTCGCAAAAACACACAAATCCAACTCTGCGTCAGAAAAACACAGAAATCCAAATCTGCGTCGCAAAAACACACAGAAATCCAACTCTGCGTCGCAAAAACACACAAATCCAACTCTGCGTCGCAAAAACACACAGAAATCCAACTCTGCGTCGCAAAAACACACAAATCCAACTCTGCGTCGGAAAAACACACAGAAATCCAACTCTGCGTCGCAAAAACACACAAATCCAACTCTGCGTCAGAAAAACACAGAAATCCAAATCTGCGTCGCAAAAACACACAGAAATCCAACTCTGCGTCGCAAAAACACACAAAAATCCAACTCTGCGTCGCAAAAACACACAAATCCAACTCTGCGTCGCAAAAACACACAGAAATCCAACTCTGCGTCGCAAAAACACACAAATCCAACTCTGCGTCGCAAAAACACACAGAAATCCAACTCTGCGTCGCAAAAACACACAAATCCAACTCTGCGTCGCAAAAACACACAGAAATCCAACTCTGCGTCAGAAAAACACAGAAATCCAAATCTGCGTCGCAAAAACACACAAAAATCCAACTCTGCGTCGCAAAAACACACAGAAATCCAACTCTGCGTCAGAAAAACACACAAAAATCCAACTCTGCGTCAGAAAAACACACAAAAATCCAACTCTGCGTCGCAAAAACACACAAAAATCCAACTCTGCGTCGCAAAAACACACAGAAATCCAACTCTGCGTCAGAAAAACACACAAAAATCCAACTCTGCGTCGCAAAAACACACAGAAATCCAACTCTGCGTCGCAAAAACACACAAAAATCCAACTCTGCGTCAGAAAAACACACAAAAATCCAACTCTGCGTCGCAAAAACACACAGAAATCCAACTCTGCGTCGCAAAAACACACAAAAATCCAACTCTGCGTCAGAAAAACATACAAAAATCCAACTCTGCGTCAGAAAAACACAGAAATCCAACTCTGCGTCGCAAAAACACACAAAAATCCAACTCTGCGTCGCAAAAACACACAGCAAATCCAACTCTGCGTCAGAAAAACACACAAAAATCCAACTCTGCGTCGCAAAAACACACAAAAATCCAACTCTGCGTCGCAAAAACACACAGAAATCCAACTCTGCGTCAGAAAAACACACAAAAATCCAACTCTGCGTCGCAAAAACACACAAAAATCCAACTCTGCGTCGCAAAAACACACAGAAATCCAACTCTGCGTCGCAAAAACACAGAAATCCAACTCTGCGTCAGAAAAACACACAAAAATCCAACTCTGCGTCAGAAAAACATACAGAAAAAACATACAGTCCAGGTCTTTGTCGAACAAACCAACAGCCCCGGCCTCTTACTGACAGGAGAGGCCACTGTAGGTTAAGTCCTCAACTGGAAACAGTCTCTTGGGCGCACTGTTAGCTAACCGCTAACAGGAACACTCGGCAGGACGCTTGGTGTCCGCCGGAGAGCACAAGCTGCTTCTCCTCTGGCTCCCTTTGCTCCGCCCTTCTCTGCCTCCTCCCCCAACAGGTAGTCCCTTGCCAACCAGGGCCATTAGGAATTTCACAAGGTACAACTTGGCACCGATTTCCGGCATTACACCAAACACGTCACCAACTTTCACCTAATCCATCACAAAGTAAATACTTTCAGACAGTATGCATATTACAGATTATTTTTTACACATTAACATCCACTATGAAAAGCGAAAAATTTTAAAATGACACAATTACTTAGTATCTCAATCAGGATTTCACATTTTCACAAAACCTTTGAACCCTGGGGGAGGGGGGGGGTTACCCCGGGGTTACATATATATATACACACATATATGCACACACACAATCTTGCTGTGTTATGTTGTAATGTATGTGTGCGTGTCTCTGTCATGAAACACCTACTCAATAATGAGGGTGACAAGCCACAACCATGCCCCGGGATATAGAGGTAAACAGTGAAAGACCCAGGGGGTCAGGAGACCTGCGGCCACACATCTCGATGAGCTTCCACACGCACGCTCAAGAAAAGGAAGGAGGGAGACCCTAGACGGAGGCTCTCACGGCCAAAGGGCCAAGAGCCCCAGTGAGACAGAGCTGAAGCTACAAATGGCTCTAAAAGTGGCATGATAGATAGATAGATAGATAGATAGATAGATAGATAGATAGATACAGTGCCTTGCGAAAGTATTCGGCCCCCTTGAACTTTTCAACCTTTTGCCACATTTCAGGCTTCAAACATAAAGATATAAAATTTTACATTTTTTGTGAAGAATCAACAACAAGTGGGACACAATCGTGAAGTGGAATGAAATTTATTGGATGTGTCAAACTTTTTTAACAAATAAAAAACTGAAAAGTGGGGCGTGCAATATTATTCGGCCCCCTTGCGTTAATACTTTGTAGCGCCACCTTTTGCTGCAATTACAGCTGCAAGTCTCTTGGGGTATGTCTCTATCAGTTTTGCACATCGAGAGACTGAAATTCTCGCCCATTCTTCCTTGCAAAACAGCTGGAGCTCAGTGAGGTTGGATGGAGAGCGTTTGTGAACAGCAGTCTTCAGCTCTTTCCACAGATTCTCGATTGGATTCAGGTCTGGACTTTGACTTGGCCATTCCAACACCTGGATACGTTTATTTGTGAACCGTTCCATTGTAGATTTGGCTTTATGTTTTGGATCATTGTCTTGTTGGAAGATAAATCTCCGTCCCAGTCTCAGGTCTCTTGCAGACTCCAACAGGTTTTCTTCCAGAATGCTCCTGTATTTGGCCCCATCCATCTTCCCATCAATTTTGACCATCTTCCCTGTCCCTGCTGATGAAAAGCAGGCCCAAACCATGATGCTGCCACCACCATGTTTGACAGTGGGGATGGTGTGTTCAGGGTGATGAGCTGTGTTGCTTTTACGCCAAACATATCGTTTTGCATTGTGGCCAAACAGTTGGATTTTGGTTTCATCTGACCAGAGCACCTTCTTCCACATGTTTGGTGTGTCTCCCAGGTGGCTTGTGGCAAACTTTAAACGAGACTTTTTATGGATATCTTTGAGAAATGGCTTTCTTCTTGCCACTCTTCCATAAAGGCCAGATTTGTGCAGTGTACGACTGATTGTTGTCCTATGGACAGACTCTCCCACCTCAGCTGTAGATCTCTGCAGTTCATCCAGAGTGATCATGGGCCTCTTGGCTGCATCTCTGATCAGTCTTCTCCTTGTTTGAGATGAAAGTTTAGAGGGACGGCCGGGTCTTGGTAGATTTGCAGTGGTCTGATACTCCTTCCATTTCAATATGATTGCTTGCACAGTGCTCCTTGAGATGTTTAAAGCTTGGGAAATCTTTTTGTATCCAAATCCGGCTTTAAACTTCTCCACAACAGTATCTCGGACCTGCCTGGTGTGTTCCTTGGTCTTCATGATGCTCTCTGCACTTGGAACAGAACCCTGAGACTATCACAGAGCAGGTGCATTTATACGGAGACTTGATTACACACAGGTGGATCCTATTTATCATCATCAGTCATTTGGGACAACATTGGATCATTCAGAGATCCTCACTGAACTTCTGGAGTCAGTTTGCTGCACTGAAAGTAAAGGGGCCCAATAATATTGCACGCCCCACTTTTCAGTTTTTTATTTGTTAAAAAAGTTTGACACATCCAATAAATTTCATTCCACTTCACGATTGTGTCCCACTTGTTGTTGATTCTTCACAAAAAATTCAAATTTTCTATGTTTATGTTTGAAGCCTGAAATGTGGCAAAAGGTTGAAAAGTTCAAGGGGGCCGAATACTTTCGCAAGGCACTGTAGATAGATAGATAGATAGATAGATAGATACTTTGTTGTTGCTATGAAAGCAGCCACTCATTTAAAAGCACATATGATCAGAACAAGTAGCAACCACTGGAAAACTTTCTGAACACCTCGTTCAAGAAGAGAAATGTTACTGAATCCAGTCTCAGTGCTGTTTATTTGCCTCTTAGACTACATGAAAAATAAAGAACATCTGAGAGGAGAGGGGGAGGTGTCATTTGAAAGGAGTGATTGGTTTATCGTGTGTGATTAGCACACAGATAAACAAGACAAACAACAAAGCCACAAACATCTATGCAGACAGGCTGTGTGATCTGCAGCCTGCAGAATTTCTGTAATCAGTATTCAGGTAAAATATTTAAGTTGACAAATATTGCATCATTTCTCTCCCACAGGCAGCTTTCGAGCAGACTTGCATCAGTCGTAGGTAGCAGAGTGTTTGGAAAAAGGTTTGACTGCATCATAAACTGAGGTCTCACAACTGTAAATCAGCAATGAGCAAAATAAATTGTCTTTTTATTGTGTCCTGATGAGATGTTTGTGGGTTTCGATGGCTGGGATTATTTTGTTTTGGTCCTGCTGTGAATTTTAAAATATTAAACGTAAACATCTTGTGGCAGATGCTTCTGAAGAGGCTGCCAACAAATCTGCCTCTCATTGTTAATCGCTCTGGCTCAGGTCTGCTGCTGACATATGAAAAATGTCTCTAATCAGAAGAAACTTTCTGGTCCAAAGATTTTTTTCCAGCCTTAAAAAAAAGAAGAAGCAGTGATCTTGGTTAACGTGTTGGCATTATGTATCAGGGCTTAATGAAAATCCTCTGTGGAACCTCACGCAAGGTTTTGTTGGACAGAAAAGGAGAAATCCTGCCCACACCTGCATCGAGCTTAAATTCTTCACTTCAGCTGTGCTATGTGAAACGTATCCTTAAAACCCCCGATTTTTTTTTTTTTTTTAAAGCTGTGACAAATTCATAACTGCTTAAAATTCAGGATGTTTAAGATTTTCATGTGAGTGGGAAAAGAAGCATCGTCTCAGGAGCAGAAATAGATTAGAAATGAAATCCCGGTGCATCGCCTCAGGCACGGACTTCGTGTTGATATGTGATATCTTGACCGATTTCATCTTCCTCTGCACAGTGAACAATGGCACAAAGCACCAACTTCTGGAGTTCATGTTTTTGTGTGTATGTGTGTGTGATGGGTGGACGATGAGGACGGGGGGGCAGTCCAGGTAATTTTCTGCAAAGCGTGCATGCAGGCCCGTGGCTAAACAGGGTCTATAAAGCAGCCTGCCGGCGATTGTCGTGCAGCACTATTGTTGTTCCATTTCTCATTCCCTCTTTCAACAATGAAATCTTCCCTCAGCGTTTTCCCGCCGCCGTCACAGGAGTCACCGTATCTCTCATTCATTCAGCCGACTGTCCCCTCGAATGCAAAAATCCCTTTTAGCTCCTTCAGGAAAATTAATAACTGAAAGCATTCTGTTCTCAGAGCAAGACAGCCTGATTTAATGTTTCACCCTGAGAACACCTCGGCATGTCTCTCTTACCCCACGCTCCCCCTCCCTCGGCCCTCCTGGGGCCCGGACCCGGCTGTTTGTACAACGCAGAGGGCTTGAACTCTGAGCCGTGGTAAATGCTCCACGAGAGGAGATCAATTTTTCATGAATGAGTCCCCGGTGCTTTGAGAGGCAGCCAGAAGCATCCTGGGTGGTCGGCCTCCAGCAGTGCCGATGTCCCAGAAGACAACACGGTGCGAATCCACAAGCAGATCCGACGTGTTGCTCAACAGTCCTTCTTCCTCGGCCGTGCTCACTAGCGATGTTCAGTGAACCACACTCAGCTTTTATTTGCCTTTTTTAAAAAGCAATAAAAAGAACAAAGAAGCTCGTGTAAATAGTGAGAAATCTCCACCCACCAGTGGGTCCAATCCAGCCCACTGCATGACTTTTATGTCAAAACTGCAAAGCTGGTGGGCGTAAATCTTGGACTTTAACTGTATTTGTCGGTTTTACAGCCTTCTTAATTACACGGAGATCACCCGTGGCCTGGCACACCAACGGAAGCAGAAGAGAAACCATTAAAGAGTTTTTTTATTGTTCATCTATCAAACAAAAACATGTTTTTGACTATTCACTGCAGAGTTTCCTATTTTTCAAAAAGCACATTTTCTGTGTATTAGCAGAAAACGTGATTTTTAATGAGCTGCCAGTACTTTTTCTGTAATTATGCATTCATTTCCCTAAGCGGGAGCCACGCTGATGGCTTTCTTTGATTTCCTACAGCAGCTTTTCTTTATACTGTAAAAAAAAAACTGGGATGAATTGATGAAATTTGCACTTATTTTTCTCAAAATATCTCAGAGTGCTAATAAATGGATGGTTTATAAAAGGTGTACTTTAACTTCTCTTCAAGAATTAAAGGTAAGACTCTGCAGGTGCGTGGCAAATTGTGACCCACGACCTTTCACAGCTCTATTTCAGGAGTACGATGACCTCTGTCTAGCTCTGGTGCTGGTGGTGGTGTTGTGGTTCTCCACAGGCACACAGGGACAGATATATTCATGTCTTTGCTTTGATGTCCCATAATCAGTTCATATGCATCTCCTGAGCAATTATTTCCTCCTAAAGGTGAACCTAGCAATCCATCCATCAATTTTCTAGTCTTAATCGTAGGGAAGCGGAGATGCCCGGACCTCCCCCTTCCTGGCCACCTCCTCCAGTTCTTCTAGGAAAACACTGAGGTGTTCCCAGGACAACAGAGATGTGAGCTCTCCTCAGTGTCCTGGATCTGCTCCAGGGTCTCCTACCAAGTTTGGACATGCGCAATACACCTCAGCTAGAAGGTGTCCAGGAGGCATCCCAGTCTGATGCCAGAACCGCTTCAACTGGCTCCTGTCAGCTGGGCGTAATCAGAGGCAGAGGCCCCGGAGAGCCAATCCCCACCTGCCAGAACAGGTACATGAATCACCAGCGTTCACTGAATTCATGTTTCATTGTGAGTAAGCAGACCATGCTGCGGTCGGGACAGCTTTTTAGTTGCAATGTCAGAAACAAACAGAACATTTTCACACCAAATGTACAGCAAGGGAGGGTGGATGTGACTTTGAATCCACAACAGTCTGTGATTGGCAGGTCACTGGTGAAAAAGAACCCCCGTGATAATCTTCCTTTCAGACACAAAATTTTCAAAATGGACTTCATGTTTTATTCAGTATGACCCGAAAGGCGTGACTGTGCTCATAAACTTATTGACGTGTTTCCTGAGGTCGGGACATTTTCTGTTCTATTGGACCATAAACCCTTCTGTCGCAGCCACACATATCGCCCCCTGGTGGCAGTTAACAAGAATACAGATTCAAGTTACTTTCATGCAGGCTTCACTTCGTGTTCATCTGTTACGATGTCTGTGGGTGGTCTGTGGGTGGTCCCGCAGTCTCTGCTACGTAGCCCAGATGGCGCCCATTTTTCATGAGTCAGCCTCTGGTGCATCAACCTGCAACAATCCAATGCAAATCCATCAGGATTTTAAATCTGGCATATATGAAATGTTTTTTTCTCATACTAGCAGCATCCAGACGAACAGAGCTTAACCACAACAAGCTTTTGCTTTCTTCAAAAAGCAATAAAATCCAGGAAAGTAAAGTATGAATATTACTTTATATTTTGACATCTAAACGTTAATTTAATACTGAATCACACGCCACACGTTGGATTGCACTTGTGGACACACCTTGGTTGGTGATGTCACAGCAGGTGTTTGGGCTTCAGCAGCTGATTGCATGCTGCCGTTGCTGATTGAAATTTCAGGTCTGAAATCACTGCACAGCTCAGCACTGCACTCTCAGCTCTGTCATTTTAAAGCGTCTGGAGGCTGAGTGTGTAAATTCTGCAACACAACCAAAAAACTGGCACTCACAGCGTGAACGTCCATGATGGAGGGAGGCGTTACACTGAGGTGCTGATTTTAAACACAGTCGTACACTTTATGGACACGTCCTCATTTCACTTTTTAAGATGCCGCCTTCGTTTTTCCATCCATTATATGCAAGGTGCTGATGACCCGACAGGCTGGCTGCAGCGATATCAGCTGTGTGTGTGTGTGTGTGTGTGTGTGTGAGACCTGGGTGACTGAGAATCTACACAGACACACTCTTTGGTTACCATGGCACATGTACTCACTTCAGTGTGGGTCTTTCGGCACATGTGTGTACTGAGAGTGTTTAAAAGAATAAATTGCTGATCTTTTGTGTGCAGAACTCTGAGCTTCCCCCAGCAACTCTGGATGGACTGCATAAAGCCACTGCATATGAGTGGTCAGTAAACTACAATGACAGGTGGGTATGAAGCTGGCTGTACGCAGATTTCTCGTGTGAAACAGCATCACCTGGATGTAAACGTTACTGCCATCGGAGCAGCTCCCTGCTAATAGTTCAGAATGGACGAAGCAACAATGAATGCTGTAGGAGTTTTTATTGTCACAGACATGCGACCGCACTCCGTTTTAATCATATGCACGAAGTAATGCAGCATTATTACAAAGTTTCCTCTTGTGCACATTTTAGCCATCAAATCATACCAGCCTTTATAAACAAGTACAAGCTCCAGTTGCCAGCAACTCATCCAAGGCTTCTGCTGTCATTCTTAATGCCCAAGGGTGGACATCCAAGGTTACATAACAGCAAGTGCACACTACATCACAGCCGACTAGAACATGGAAAGCCAAGCTCTGCAAACACAAAAGCACACATCTGGCATGGCAGCTGAAGGAGGTGGTGTCAGAGTGGAAGTTAGACACCAGGAAGCACAATTCCAGTCACAACATACAAGGCTACAAATACTGTCAGTGCAGTCAGTGACACGGGACACGGCCCCCAAACTGGATGTAGAAAAAGCAACAGGAATCGAGCAGAGACCCGGGCTGCTCAGCGGGGCCAGAAGTGCTGTGACTGTTCCCACCGTAGTACAACAGCTGCACACATGTGGCCAAGCAGGCAGGAGATGCTCAGTGTGTCAAAACACAAACTCATTCACAACATCCCTACTGGAACTCCACGCTGATATGATGGAGCACTGAAAAGGCCCTCGGGAAGAACAAGGATAACTACTATGTCTGAATATGATGTGAGAATGGCAGAGGAGGTAAGTGAGGTCCTTAAACTACTAAAAACTAGTGCAGCACTGAAGCCTCCATGATCCTGCCTCCCAGCACCTCAGGAAAATATGTGGAAGAAGTCGAGACTGCCACCAGAGAGAACCCGAAGGACAGGCACGCTGACCCTGCTCTTCAGGAGCTCCTCCATAAATTCACAGCTCTAGAGCTGAGGTTCCAGGCCCTCCCAGTGTGGATGATGTCTGCTATGAAGGGATCTGTGACACTGGAGAACAAGGCATTGAATTTATTTCACATTATGTTTATTTTCTGGTGCATTAATAGCCTTACTGCTCAATGCAAAATATTTTATTGCTGCTACAATGTTGATAGTACTCATTTAAAATATTACATTCCTTTTTTGATTTAAATCTGCAGGCCGAGGCCACGGAGGCAACAGGAGGAGATGCTGAGAAACCCAGAGCACCTCATCTCACAGCCCGCGAGGCTGCGCTGTTTACCTCGTATACATCAGCATACTGCAGCTGAATGGATCCTGCTTCATTATAATCTGTACTTCCTCGAGAGAAAGTTCATTCTGATTTTAAGTAAATTTTATATTTTAGTAGATTGCAGCACTACCGACAGACACTTTTTAGTTAAAGAGAGAGAGCCATGCTTGGTTCACTGAATATTTTAGGGCCGAGTTAAAATGAATGTAATGCACCACAGCAGAGAAATAATCATCCTGAATTTATCAAAATATCAAAAATCAGTTGACATTGAGCTGACCCTCCTGTAGCGCTGCATTATCATGTTCATGGTGCACTTTTGTACATTCACCGGTGCTGACCCTTCCCCATGGTGACCTTTCTTATGACTTTGATGTGTTTTCATTTGTAAATTAGAAACAAAATGCATGCTGCACATACGGGTTTCATTTTGCTGCTCAGAGCGACTTATGGTTACAGCCTTATACATATTCAAAAAAATAAATATTAGGAAAATACAAGAATTTGCACCATTGAGCAAAAGCCTCCTGCCATCCTGTCCGCCATTGCTGCATACATGACGTCTCCTGTTAGAAGGGAGGTTCTTGCTCATTTGGGACCGTCTGAGGCTACTTCCACACATCATTGGGTATTTTTTTAAATGGGGGGGGTCCTCCATCCACAAGTACCATCACAACAGATGGTGATGTAATCTTAACTGAATAGAAATGCTTGTCAGTCTGAAGCCTACAAACGCTAATATCGTGCAGTCTGACATCAACGAGGAAATCAAATCTTGGTTTCCTTGTGAGCTGTGAAGCACAGAGAAAGCTACCTTTACCAAATTACGCGTGTAACTGCGGATGCAGTCTGCGTTTCTCTGTTAGTCGGTTTTTCCAGAGACGTATAACACCATTAATGTGTGGACGAAAGGCCGAAGCGCACAGTAAATAATACACTTACCAGAATGCGTGTCTGCGTGGACAGAAGCTGGAGGCAGCACTGAAGTCCACAGAGTGCCGGGATTCCATCCATCGGTATACCGTGATATCAGGCACGCTGAGACATCCACTGCTGGGAACCAGTGTTGTGACAAAAAAATTGATTCAACATCTCGTGCACCAAATTTTGCTGGTTCTGATTTGTTTCTCCTCTCTTTGTCAAGAACTTATTTTTATGATTACACCACATCAGTGCACTGTAATTACACATATGGGTGTTTCGAGCCTCACTATTGAAAAAGGGTGGTCAGAATAATAAGTTACTTTAAAATAATGAACACTGTAACCATGTATAAATGATAAACTGTTCTGTTAGACTGCCAGCTCAACTCTAAAGCTAATGTGTCTACATTGTTAAGTAAGGATTACAGGCAGATGTATTATTTTGTGAAACTACTAAAAATTAAATGTGTCATGATGGCTAGTTATTTGGACTCAAAGCACACCAAGAGGCAGTTAAAAGGTTTATTGAAAGAACAAATAATACTGAAAGATGAGTGAAAACCAGGCAGCGGGGAGCGCTGTAAATATGAGGAGAGGAAAATATTAACTGAGGCTGAGGGAGGACCAGGGTTATAATAGTTTCAACAACCAGCTGTTCACAGACAGCAGCACTACATGCTAAATGTGTGTAACATTAAGGACACACATGAACACCAACAGGGAGAAACAAAGAAAAATATGAACTCCAAAACTCAATGAATTCCACAATAAACTCCCAATAAAGTTCAGCGTCAGTGCAGCAGATTAACAACACCTACATGTGGTGTTCGACACAAACAAACTCTTTGAAGGAGTCAAAGGTAAAATCCAGCTGCATTCTGATGTTCTCCACCTGAAGCTGCTTCTGTTTTGGAGCTAGCTTGGTTAGATGCTCCTAATTAGACTTGCGGGGTCTTTGCAGCCTCTGTTAATTACCTTGTGGTTGTGTGCTGGTGTTTTTTGGTCCTTTTTGGCTGCAAACATATTTGTCCCTGTTTGTTCACTTTCTTCATTCCCTCACATCCATCCCGATAGTTTCAGCAGTCTCCCTCCAGGAATGTGCTGACATTTGTGAGTCCTTACATTGATGCTGTGATTATTATTCCTGATTGTTATTATCTGACTGATAAAGTAGCCAGAAACGCACAAGGACTAAACAGGTTAATCATAACGTTGTTGCTGCGTCAGGTTAGCTCGTAGGATCAGAGCAGTTTGTGTAGCTTCCCTGTGTGCGCTTCTCAGCTGGACTTTGATGTTGGTGTTTTTCCTGACTGAGGAGTGTTCGCACATTTTTCATCATCCACAACAACACACTCGCTGCTATCTGTGCTATTGTAGTAAAAAACTCCATATGGACTCTGCTGCTTTCTCTGCAGACCACTGCATTACTGTGAGGAGCTGCCCGATGGCGCTCCGAGCTTAAACTCGGAGGGCGGAAAAAATGATTTCATATCAATCCACAAGACTTTAAAAAATGACAATATCCATAATTTCAGTTTTAGTTAGTTTTGTAAACTCACAATTCAGTTTTAGTTTCTTATCGTTTTTACCTTTTAATTTTAGTCTTTATTTCAGTTAACGACAATGTTTTTTCAATTTCAGTTTTCGTTATTTCGTTCGTTTTTGTTAACTATAATAACCCTGGAGTGGACAGTCTTACTTGGGAATGAAGGTGTTTTGGTAGAGGTTGGGGGTTTTCAGAGAGAGTGAGGTCCGAGGCCGAGGGTGGCAGCGGTGGACAGTGGGCCAGCAGGTAGGTTTCCCAGGTGAAATTTCCAGGTGTATGGCATGTGACATGGAGGAGAGTGTGCAAGCAAATGAATTCTTTGGGTAGGTTCCGGGTAGATCTGCTGCACATCCAGCCTTCAAATACTGCTGCTTAGATGAGAAGCTGCAGGAGAGGTGTGGAAAGGAATGCAAGGGTCCAAACTCTGTCCAAGGGCAATGGGCTCACATCGCTGGACCTGGAACTTGGGGGTGAATAAAGAAACAAAGGAAAAGCTATCCAGAGTTGAGACCAGGAAGCAGAGCTGCAGGCTTACATGCCTCTCTCCTCCTGTCATCCATAGTAAATGAATTAATAATTGATTTATTCTGCCTTACAGAAACCTGGTTACAGGAGGATTAATCTGTTGTATCAACAACCCTGAGTCACACTAACTGTCAGAATCCTCAGAGTACAGGTCGAGGAGGAGGCGTAGCAGCAATCTGCTTCTCCAGTTTATTAATTAACCATGGACCCAGACAGAGTTTTAATTTTAATGTTTAGACTCTCTCTCTCCAATTGATCTTTCTGAATTAACTTCAATAGTTACTTCCTCCAAACTATCAACATGTCTATTAGACCTTATAATGTTAAATATGATCAATCAATTATTGAGTGTTTCTTCTTCAATCACCTCTTCTCACTTCATATTTGTATCCTCTAATTAACTAATTTATTATTAATCTCTGCCTCTCTTCCACAGCATGTCTTTTGTCCTGTCTCTCTCCCTTCAGCCCCAGCTGATCACAGCAGATGACTGCCCCTCCCTGAGCCTGGTTCTGCTGGAGTTTTCTTCCTGTTAAAAGGGAGTTTTTCCTTCCCACTGTCGCCAAGTGCTTGCTGATAGGGGGTCATTTTGACTGTTGGGTTTTCTCTGTATTATTGTAGAGTCTTTACCTACAATATAAAGCACCTTGAGGTGACTGTTGTTGTGATTTGGTGCTATATAAATAAAATTGAATTGAACTGAATTGATATTTAATTTAATTTCATCCCTTCAGATTGTCATATGAAGGCAATTTTGTGTTATATACATGTGTTTTCCTCTGGTCACAAAAGCTTCGCTGATGTATTGACAAAATGACAGTGAGTAGATAATGAACTTTGAAGTATTCACCTGAAGGAGTAGTGCAACTGGTAGCAAAACACAAGTCTCATCACCCCATTTCTTTAAGCGAGTGAACTCTGTGAAGAATCGCTGTGGACACTTTAATAGACTTTTCAAGAGGGTCCTTTTAGTATTAATTTCACAGTTGCATAGCTACAAGAGGATTTAATTTGTTCAGGCCAAACGTGGTCGGTGTGACTCTTTGACTTGCAGTGTGAGATTGGAGAAAGTCCAGTTTGGTGGCTACGCAGCTAATTGTCTGTGAAATACAGCATGCCTATTTCAAGCCAAATGATATTTCTCCCTTTTCATCTGATGCAATTTCAAAGCAATGAGGTCGCAGAGTGGTGCCAAAGCCAATGAGGCATTAAAAAGCAATACATTTTTGTATTGTTAAGCACATGTCCTTATACGGCATGTTCAAAGTGTCTTCTAACAATACATATAATACTTATCGTGTCATATGCCAAGCTGCTGGTAGCATGCCTCTGCATACACCCTGCTTATCGAGACAATAGCAGGATGTCTTTGAGGATCCACAGCACGATTTTTCACAGGGTTGGCCCCTGCAGCTAAGTCCTTTTTTTTAAGTATCCCTCACTGGACCTGAATAGGGAGAAAGTGCAATCACCCAGCTGATTAGATTAGTGGACACGGGACAGATAAAGTGTCGTCCGCCTGATTGAGAGAAAAAGAAACACGGGCCAGGACCTGCTGCTGCGGATCACATTAATTGTGCTTTAAGTCTGCGGGCCCACGGCTTAGCTAACACTTCTTCCCAGGAATGCCATTAATATGAAATGTCTACTTGTTGCCCACCACATCCCTGCATGCTCGTGTCACACACACACACACACACACACACACACTGCAGCTCTGGGGCTGATTAGTGACTACGTTAGCTGCCTTCCAATGAGTTTCAGCTCAGTCCACATCCACTGCAGGCTGCGAGTCCTCAGGGCACAACATTAATCAAATGCTCATTGCTGATAGCCATCTTGTTAAAGTCTCTTATATAGTAATTGCACAGGACCATGGCAATGCTTGCTACAGCTGTGCAATTTTATAAATGAAACAGTTCTGGATTCTGGATTGATGCAGTTGTTTGAATTGTTGAACCACACCCAGAGCCCAGAGTATATCTGCAGATTTGTATTCTTCAGGAAAATGAAAATAAAACTGCCAAGGAGGCAATTTTTTTTCTTGTTCTCTACTGTATAGGAGGAGTGGATTAAAACTGTAATATGTGCGTGATTGAGCAGAGTGCTGAAGTGGGATCAGTAGCTCCCTGACAAGACTCCCACCTGAGCTGCACAGGGATGGCAGACAGTACAGAGAGCAGGAGTTGCACAAATTGGGCACCAGGGAGTTTTCAGCCAATTAAGGGTGTGGTTGACCTGTCAGTCAAGAAGCATGCTCTAAAGGCTGCTGTTGTCCAAGAAAGTGCCTGCAACACTGGCAGCCAGCTCATCCACCAGTGTGATAGAAATTATGTTTCCATACAACAGAACTCATTTTCAGGGGGCTGTGACTCAGGTGGTAGAGCGGGTGGTCTACCAATCAGAAGGCTGGTGAATCGATCCCCAGCTACGCCTGTCCATGTGTCGAAGTGTCTGTGGGTAAGAAGACTTTTAGCATTTAATTTAATATTTTTCTCTTTATTTTCCACACAATTCCAGTGCGAGCACCAAGACGATGCAGCAGTTGTTAATCTCCAACTTCAACCCCCCAGCATAAATGATGATTAAGCTCAGGTGACAGTGAAGTGGTATGGGGGGGGGCTGAATCTAAGTGTAACAAGAGTGTAGCAGGAGTGTAACAGAAGTGTAACAGGAGTGTAGCAGGAGTGCAGAGGAGTGTAGCAGAAGTGTAACAGGAGTGTAGCAGGAGTGTAACAGAAGTGTAACAGGAGTGTAACAGCAGTGTAACAGGAGTGTAACAGCAGTGTAACAGGAGTGTAACAGCAGTGCAGCAGGAGTGTAACAGGAGTGCAGCAGGAGTGTAACAGGAGTGCAGCAGGAGTGTAACAGCAGTGTAGCAGGAGTGTAACAGCAGTGTAACAGGAGTGCAGCAGGAGTGTAACAGGAGTGCAGCAGGAGTGTAACAGGAGTGTAACAGGAGTGCAGCAGAAGTGTAACAGCAGTGCAGCAGGAGTGTAACAGCAGTGCAGCAGGAGTGTAACAGGAGTGCAGCAGAAGTGTAACAGCCGTGCAGCAGGAGTGTAACAGGAGTGTAACAGGAGTGCAGCAGGAGTGTAACAGGAGTGCAGCAGGAGTGTAACAGGAGTGCAGCAGAAGTGTAACAGCAGTGCAGCAGGAGTGTAACAGGAGTGCAGCAGGAGTGTAACAGGAGTGCAGCAGGAGTGTAACAGGAGTGCAGCAGGAGTGTAACAGGAGTGTAACAGGAGTGCAGCAGGAGTGTAACAGGAGTGCAGCAGAAGTGTAACAGCAGTGCAGCAGGAGTGTAACAGGAGTGCAGCAGGAGTGTAACAGGAGTGTAACAGGAGTGCAGCAGGAGTGTAACAGGAGTGCAGCAGGAGTGTAACAGGAGTGTAACAGCAGTGTAGCAGCAGTGCAGCATGAGTGTAACAGGAGTGCAGCAGGAGTGCAGCAGGAGTGTAACAGGAGTGCAGCAGGAGTGTAACAGGAGTGCAGCAGGAGTGTAACAGGAGTGCAGCAGGAGTGTAACAGGAGTGTAACAGCAGTGTAGCAGCAATGCAGCAGGAGTGTAACAGGAGTGCAGCAGGAGTGTAACAGGAGTGTAACAGCAGTGTAGCAGCCGTGCAGCATGAGTGTAACAGGAGTGCAGCAGGAGTGCAGCAGGAGTGTAACAGGAGTGCAGCAGGAGTGTAACAGGAGTGCAGCAGGAGTGTAACAGGAGTGCAGCAGGAGTGTAACAGGAGTGTAACAGCAGTGTAGCAGCAATGCAGCAGGAGTGTAACAGGAGTGCAGCAGGAGTGTAGCAGCAGTGCAGCAGGAGTGTAACAGCAGTGTAGCAGCAGTGCAGCAGGAGTGTAACAGGAGTGCAGCAGGAGTGTAACAGGAGTGCAGCAGGAGTGTAACAGGAGTGCAGCAGGAGTGTAACAGGAGTGCAGCAGGAGTGTAACAGGAGTGTAACAGCAGTGTAGCAGCAGTGCAGCAGGAGTGTAGCAGGAGTGCAGCAGGAGTGTAACAGCAGTGTAACAGCAGTGCAGCAGGAGTGTAGCAGGAGTGTAGCAGGAGTGCAGCAGGAGTGTAACAGCAGTGTAACAGCAGTCAGAGGCTGCAGAGAGAGCGGGTGCTTTGCTAAATAAGACTTTGCTAAATAAGACTTTGCAGTGAAACAGTGAGTTTATTTTTCCATGTTGGAACATTTAGCTCTATTTGTTGACAAAAAACCTCCAAATATTTCTTCATCCTTTCTTTTAGTCGTATTTTTGTTTTGAAAAATTGGGTGTCAAGAAGGTTTTTCATCTGGTTTTTACTGACAAAAGTGCAGGATAAGAAAAACAGCTGCAGGCAGCTGTGATAATAAGTAAATACATTTAGTGTTTTGTTTTTTAACTTTAAGCCTTTTTTTTTTACCTTTAGCTCCATAAAACCACACTGATCATTTACAGATCTTCGTTGAATGCTGGTTTCAATATGCTCAGGACTTTATATCGGAGCATGTTGCCACTTTCTTCAACACGTTTCCTGGACCTTATATTCGTGTTCAGACACTGACCCGTTGCCCTTTCCACCCTTGACTTCACCTTCTTCTCTCCCTCTTCACACTTGCTCATTAAAACCTTTCCTGTCACATCAGTTCCTCCCCATTAGTTCTCACGCCGACCTCTGGAACTTTCTCAGCTACAAACTTCTTCCACCTAACCCCCGTCACTTCATTTTTTTGATCCTCCTCTCAGCCTAACCGTCTCCCGTATTACCCTGCCTTCACAGAAGACTCTAACATCCTCCTGTACCAGCTTTAATTCTTCTTGATCTCAGGGCTGTCTCCCCTTTAATTCTCTGGCAGACTTCAGGGCCTGAAGGATGGATTCACATGGACGTCGCTTCACACTGAAACTGAATTCTGTCAGCTTTGTGGATCTTTTAATGTAATATTTGTGCTGCGGCACATCTTCTGTTCTCTGCATTGGCCTCTGGGAACCCAGTGATGGGATCTGTAACTAAACAGAAATAAGACTGTGCCAGTGCAGTGTCAAAGAAATATCGCCGTTTTAAGTTGTTCTGTAAAGTTTCTTTTGTAATTACCCTCATTTCAATTAAGCTTTCACCACCAGGGGGCATTGTTTTATATATTTAAAGATTTATGGTTTTAGTTACCCCATTTCCTCTGAAGGCTATGTTAGAAATATAAATTTGCATACATAGGTACTTTTTAAGTACCTATAATTTGAAAAGTTGAACTAAAATTTTCACCATCAGGAGATGAAGGAAGGCTTTAAAGTGGTTGCATCTCTAATACGAGCCCGGGTGCTCCCACGGTGCTCCACACACCAAATATTTATCCAAGACGCCATGAAGAAAATTACTTTCAAGCTAACTGAGATTTCAGTGTGGACATTAAGCTCAGGATCAGGTCTTTTTCATAGTGAGCCACACCCCAACATATTTATGACAAACCTTGTGTTGGATGGATCCTCTCAGACGTCTTTTGGCTGGTGTTTGGTCCGTTTCCAGCAACCTCTTCCTGCCACATGATGATGTTTGTCTATGTGCATCAGGGACTCTCAACATAAACTTTTAATTGGAACAGTTTAACCCTTATCGTACATCTTCGCTATGCTAATGTGCTTATATGAGCCTAACCATAGCTCTGTAGCTAACTGCAGCTAGCTCAACTTTACTATCTCTCCAAACATCAATGCAGTTTAGTTTTCTGTCCAGGTCCACATCCAAAATTACAGGAAATGTTTGTTAGAAAGGCTTCAGTTGGAAAATGGTATATCATTTTTAGATTGAAACTAACTTCTGCTAACTTCTAACTGGGCTAAA
Organism: Pterophyllum scalare; assembly: GCA_024447675.2. Lineage (NCBI taxonomy): Eukaryota > Metazoa > Chordata > Actinopteri > Cichliformes > Cichlidae > Pterophyllum > Pterophyllum scalare. Next base: position 15,724 of record JAMQGT020012663.1, on the reverse strand, counting down.
CATTGTGCATCACCTTTTCAAGGATGCCTGGGTGTTAAACAGCCACATTCATCATTTTATTGGACTGTTTTTAACTCTCAGTGCTGCCTCAGGGTTGTTTTTGGGAACTGAAGGAGCGTTTGGACCCCAAAATGATTAATGATGTCCAGAGGTGGCAAAAGTACTGACATTCTATACTTAAGTAGAAGTACAAGTACTTGTTTTAAAAAACACTTTGGTAAAAGTCGAAGTACTGGTTCAACTTCTTTACTTAAGTAAAAGTACAAAAATACAGGCTCTGAAATGTACTCAAAGTAAGAAAGTAAAAGCAGTTCTTTGGAGGACGTTTCTACCTGATATTTTGTGTGACTGAAGCTCATTATACATTATTGTAATAATCTGAAATAATCCATGAGAATAGAAACGTTATTCCAATCTGAACTTTAATCCTAATCAATGCACTCAGCTTCAATCTGTTCTGTAGGACACAAACTGTGAAAGGGAATTTAAACACAGCTCTAGTCTCTGTGTCCTCCATAGTAGAGGGCGGCTGTGCCTCCACCTAAACACCAACATGAGGATACTCAGGGGTTCCAGTGGGACTCAGAAGGTGGAGGAACCCCAAGGTCAGCTGTAGTGGCTCTGCATGGGGAGAAGAACCACAGCTTTGTATTGTGAGCTGCAGTAAATGATGTTGGTGTGCAGGCTGTGATCAGCTGACCTGCTGCTGCTGCTCTGAGGTTTACTGCTCTGTGTGGATGAAGTGACCTCACAAAGATGTAACCCAGTATTTCACAGCTATCAATTCAATTCAATTCAATTCAATTTTCTTTATATAGCGCAAAATCACAACAAACAGTCGCCTCAAGGCGCTTTGTATTGTGGGTAAAGACCCTACAATAACACAGAGAAAACCCAACAGTCAAAACGACCCCCTATGAGCAAGCACTTGGCGACGGTGGGAAGGAAAAACTCCCTCTTAACAGGAAGAAACCTCCAGCAGAACCAGGCTCAGGGAGGGGCAGTCATCTGCTGCGACCGGTTGGGGCTGAGTGGAGAGAGACAGGACAAAAGACATGCTGTGGAAGAGAGACAGAGATTAATAATAATGATTAAATACAGAGTGAAGTATAAACAAGTAAATAAAGGTGAATGAGAAGAAACAGTGCATTATGGGACCCCCCCCCCCTTAGCAGCCTAGGCCCTGAGCTGATCTCCATCCCTACACTGACAGCATACAGGCTGTAGAAATGTTGGATTCAGTGAATGAATCTAAGCTTCAGCAGCTTTGATTCAAACTCATCTCTGCTGCCCTGATGTAACCTGTAACTACCATGAACACAGCCTCTGTGCACCAGTCCAACACAGAGCTTTACTGTAAATACAGTACATAGTTTATTATGTACAAAACTGCAGTATTTTCATACAATCTTTGAATCACACAAAGTCAGCATACCTCAGTTTGTTTTGCAGTCCTTCCCTTTAAATCTAACCTCTCTCCTTCCTCTCCTTCCTCTTTCTCCATCTCTGAGTGAACTTTTCTCTCTCCTTGCTCTCCCTGGAAATACAGCAGCTCTGCTTTTAGCTAGCAGACACACTGTGTGACAAACTGCACACACTTTAAGTGTTCGCTGATATTTGTTGAGCATTTAGAAACGTTGGATTTACCCGCCACACGCTACACCATTTATTCTCGCTCCTCTTCAGGAGCGCCAGCTAAGTTGTTTATGTCCCGAGAGCAAAACTTACGGACTCAGCCCGCTGTAACCCCTGATTATAGCGCTATAAATGATACATTAATTATATGGGTTTGCGCATTTAATCATTTTGTACATGATACACCCCGGTGATGGAGGACAGGCCAGCACGATTGTCTCTTAGATGCTATTATTCCTCTGTTTAGGCTCAGATCATTTGATGTTTGATGGAAATGCAAACTTTTCTCAGACGTGTTAAACCTAAAGTAACGAGTCTGTTTTGAAAATGTAAGAAGTAGAAAGTACAGATACTTGTGTAAAAATGTAGGGAGTAAAAGTAAAAAGTAGTCAGAAAAATAAATACTCAAGTAAAGTACAGATACCTGAAAAATGTACTTAAGTACAGTAACGAAGCATTTGTACTTCGTTACTTCCCACCTCTGATGATGTCATACTGAACAACAGATTGTTACTGCCTTCTGAGCGAACAGCTAACTGATCATCTGCAGAGGAACGGTTTATTTGAAGAGTTTCAGTCAGGTTTCAGAATTCATCACAGTACAGAAACAGCATTAGTGAAGGTAACAAATGATCTTCTTACAGCCTCTGACAGTGGACTCATCTCTGTGCTTGTCCTGTTGGACCTCAGTGTAGCATTCAATACTCCAATTTGTTCATGTAAATGGGGAACCTTCTTCACACACTAAGGTTTATTATGGAGTTCCACAGGGTTCTGTGCTAGGTCCAATTCTATTTACATTATACATGCTTCCCTTAGGCACTATTATTAGAAAGCATTGCATACATGTTCATTGTTATGCAGATGATACTCAGCTTTATCTATCCATGAAGCCAGATGACACACATTGATTAGTTACACTGCAGGAATGTCTTAAAGACATAAAGGCCTGGATGACCTCTAATTTCCTGCTTCTAAATTCAGATAAAACTGAAGTTCTTGTCCTCATCCCCACAAATCTTAGAAACATGGTGTCAAACCAGATACTTACTCTGGATGGCATTACTTTGGCCTCCAGTAACACTGTGAGTAATCCTGGAGTCATTTTGACCAGGATATGTCCTTCAATGCACATATTAAACAAATATGTAGGACCACTTTTTTACATTTCCACAGTATCTCTAAAATTAGAGACATCCTGTCTCAGAGTGATGCTGAAAAACTTTTCCATCCATCCATCCATCCATCCATCCATTCATCCATCCATCCAGCCTTTATCTGATTGTTGGGATTGTTGTTTCTCTGTATTACTGTGGAGTCTTTACCTTACAATATAAAGCACCTTGATGTGATTGCTGTTGTGATTTGGTGCTATATAAATAAAATTGAATTGAATTGAGCCAAAGTATCAGGGACTTTTTTAAATAGAAAAAAGCTACAATTTAACATTAGCCTGTAGTTACTGTTAATTACATATAAAAACGGGTTTTAAACTAATGAAAACATTTTAAAAATGAATAGAGAATAAAGGAAAATTAAAGCCATTTTATCTAAGTACTAGTTAATTACAGATGAGTTAATCATCCATTGCTGTATGTAGATGCACTTAACTGTGATTCTGTGGCTCTTTGCTGTTGTGCTGAAAGTGGTAAATAAGCTCCTCTGTGGTGCTGATGGCTTTACTTTAGAATGTTTTAAAGTATTTTTAAAAAATATTTTAAATTTTTTAACATCAAAGTTAAGGCTGCTGAAGTCAGGAATAAGAGCTGCTCGCTCAGAGTAGGAAATAAAAGGTTTATGATGCCAAGTTGAAGCCAAGATTTTTAAAGTGAGGATGGGGAATGAATGAGGGTATTGATGGTTGCACACAGTGGTTTAAAAACCCCACTGCATGCTTAAAAATTCAGTGTAGCAATGCTGAGTGTAATCTTAAATATTCAGTTTCAGATTCAGGTTCATATTCCAGTGCATATTCACAGAAGTTTCGGCCCAGTTCAGTCCGAGGTTTCATTTGGACAAACTGCTGTTTGCATCCTCAGCAGGAGGATGCTGTGAATGTGAGCCTCTCTGTCACTCTTCCTTGTGGGTGAAGTTTTGTCTTGACGCCCGGCTGCACTGGTCGCACTGACACAAACAGCTACTGAAAGCTCCCTCACAAGTGCAGAAAGCCCATCAGATGGTCTCAAGTGAGACAATTATAAGTTCTATCCAAAATTTGCCGCCTGTCTGACAGCATATTGTGTCAACCTTCAGACAGCCTATGATTGTGCATCACACCCATAAACACGCCTTGCCTCTCTGAATAACTAACCATCTGATGTGGAATGACATTTTTTTAGATAAGAACAAATGGGGTCCTGCCCCCTTTTTCTCCCGTCCATGGCCCCTTTTTCGCTAAACTGCTCCAAGTGCTACTTCCAACGGTTGCCAGTGGGAGTGGCGAAAAGGTTAATGAATTCAGCACTGTAAGCCATGACTCCCTTTACAGTGGGCACGGCAAGAGGTGGTGGGTGCACGGGGCTCCTGCAGCATACTGATGAAGGCACAGCAGCAAAGAGAGAGGGTGTCGCTGCCCCCTGAAGGTGGAGATCCGCAGTTGCAAGGCTCCAATGAGGAGCTTAGGGAATGACAGATTTCATTGATCAACATGTCTTTAATTAGATCACCAATGCAGGACTCTATTTTAAATTTCGGTCTTTCTTTTACTGATGAATAATAGCTTGAATAGTTTGACTTTGAATATGAATTTTCTTTTGCTTCACTGTAGAGATATGGGACATAATTATTTTTTATTTTCTGCTTCATATTGCAGCTCTGCAATAAAATGGTAATATTTTGACAATGAGAGGTTAACATGTAATTTCCAAAGTGATAACTAATAACCTGGTATTATCAGTGGCACATATGAGTAATATTAGAGTAAAAGTTCTATAACAGTGAAGCATGAGAATAGAAACAGAAAGTAATAAACAGAATATGCACAGTAACGCTAATGAGACTAAAATGAAATACGTGTGCAATATTTAAATATGGTATAGGGTATATAGCTAAAATATATAAAATATAATATCTCAAATCAAGGCATAGATAGATAGATAGATAGATAGATAGATAGATAGATAGATAGATAGATAGATAGATAGACTTAGTAAGAATACAGGTATAGTTTTCACAGACTGTATACGTGTGTACATATTTACGGTGGCCCTGAGAGGTCAAACGCGCTGTCGCTTAAGAAAATACCAAAAATAAATAAATAGAAAAACGCCGCAAAGGCGCACAAAACATACCGGAAGTTGAAAAAAATGCGGAAGCGACAAGCTAACAGAATTATTAAGTGCCATTAAAACACACATTACCTGCATTACCTGCATGTTTGTCACCTGCGGTCTTTCACAGCTTTTGTTCTGTTTGCTTAAGTGAGTTTGACGTCTCGGGGCTCCATAAATTTTGGTTTGGACAAAGTTATCCGTGTTTTTAATGAACATGGAGCATTAAAATGTGTGCACTCTTTGCAGTGATCTCTGGGTTGTACCGTTTGCAGTGTGGAGGCATCTGAGTACGATTAGAAAAGCAGGCAGGGCGAACACTGCTGCAAGATCACACTACTCCCCGTGCCTGGTAATCTTGTCAGAGAGCAGCAGCACATGCAAATGCACCAACACGCAGGAGAAGATAAAGAGAAACAGACAGGCTTAGAGAGAGACTTTAAACGTGTGTGTGTGTGTGTGGGTGTGTGTGTGTGTGTGTGTGTGTGTGTGTGGGTGTGTGTGTGTGTGTGGGATGGGGGGGGGATCTGTGTTTGCTGCATCTCTCACTGCATCTCAACAGCTTGACAGAGGGCGTCAGCAGCCAGGGACCTGAACCAGTGACCAGAAACAATCCCCAGGCAGGCTGTGTGTGTTTCTGCTCCACACATGCCTCCACCCTCCCCCCTCCCATCGCTGTAAATCAAAGCCACATGCAGCGCAGCGTGCGGCTCCACAGTCGGCCAGTGGTACATCAGGTGGAAGAAAATCCAATCTATTTGATTGCGACATTATTTGCATAAGGAACACAGCGACTATTACGAGTATGATTAAAATTAAAACAATCATTCCAAATCTGCTCTTACGGGAAGCCAGCAGAGCCGAAAGCACATTATTGCCGTGATTGGCCTCAGATAACTTTAGCCATGCGTGACACCGGCAAAAAGAGCAAAAACAAAAAGAGCGACCGCTGGAGAGATCTGCTGTGCTGCGCATCCCGCGAGGCCGGATCATTCATTTCAGGATGCGGTTCAGCATCCGGAGTCACGGGCCAGCAGCTCGGTGTTTACTCAGTGGTTATGAAGTATGTGGAATCGCCGCAACAGCCAGCTCTGGGTTTTCTTACCCCCTTACGCACTTAAAATGACAAGCAGTGCGTATGAGGCCCTGCGACTCCGGGCATCCGCTCAGTGCTGAGAGAGGGAGCGAGGGAGCAGCTGGGGTGGATGCGCCATCCTTTATTTATGGGGCTGGAAGCAGCCGTGACTGACAACCCGGGCTAGCAGAGTGGTCCAGATCCCTCAACCACCCCCCAAAGCCTCAGGCTGTCTCGCACCCAGGACGCCATCACAAACACGCGCGCGCGCGCGTGCAAACAAACGTCTGCACTGCTGTGCGAAAACCTCGTATCTCCAAAATGTCACCTTTTCAGGGTTGCTCTTTGCTCAACTCTTCTGACTTGGCCTGGCTGCTGGAGGAAAGGCTTTCATGTGTGCTTTCGCTGCCTGAGCAGGGCCAGGCTGCGGCTGTGCACAGAAAGAGCAGAGAAAGAGTGAAAACACGTCAGGAAGTGATCGTCACTTTCCAATCATCTACTTTTTAGGGTGTTTCTAATAACTAATGCTAGTCTGTGGCGCACACGGACAGATGCTGCTGTGGGGGGCTGATGCGCAAATGTATCCAAACTCCCGGAGCTGAGCGAGTGATTCGGAAATGCCGGTTTGCTGTGATTTAATTGAGCCAACAAGAGAACAAAGTGCAGATATATTTACATCATTTTCGGGCCTTTAACAGTCGTTCTGAATGTCGCCTGTAAAAGGTCGAGCTTTGCCCACCTGTAAACGAGCAGGTAAAATTTCATGACTGCAAATGCTGGAAACCAACAAATTGTGAGATGCGAGGTTTGGATCTGGGAGCTGTGATGGCTGACCTGAGTGCGGAGAAGCTCAGACACGCTCACTGACATGCGCACACTCTAAAAAACAGGATGAGAAATGAAAGCGACAGTCACGCCCTGACATGTTCTCATCCTGAGAGAGGAACTTTTTTCTCTCTGCTGCTATTTTCAACATGTTTCTCTCCTCCTGCAACTCTAAAAAAAAAAAAAAAAATCAAATCTGTTTGTGTCCGCGCTCGCCACCCGGCCCTGCCTCAGCAATGAAAGCGCACATGAAAGCCTCTGCTCCAACAGCTCTCCATAAATATTGCACCACACAAACATGTTTGGCCAATTTGCACGTTTTTCTTTTGTCTGACAGCTCCATCAACAAGCATCTGGGTGGCTTCCATTCACATGAATAAAACACCAGGAGGAACAATCTGTGTGTGTGTGTGTGTGTGTGCGTGCGTGTGTGTGTGTGTGTGTGTGTGTGTTTTAAAAAAGTTTCTCCATCTGATGCACGGCATGGATGTGTCGGACTACAGTGAGGCGAGCGACAGCTCTCGCATACCTTTGATTTCATCTCTTTCAGCATCCAAGAGTGCATTTCATTCCATGTGAGACAGTGGTCTGATTCCCTCTCGCAGCCAGCCTATATATACACTTCAAAGCGGCAGAGAGCGACACATAATATCATGGAAATAAAATGCAGAGCCTCCTTTCAGGACTTGCCGCAGAATGTTTAAATTTTAAACATGCTTGTCGCTGCCTTTACAAAGTGCCTGACAAATTATCAGCAGCAACTGTGAGAGCATGAATGCTTCCCCCCAGATCGAAGGCTTTTAATAGCGAGGAGATGGTGCACTTGGTGAAGTGTTTGCCTTGTTGGCGAGGGATCACTTCACGGAGCTTCCACTGGCCCGACAGTCAGGGAGCGCTGCGTAATGAGTGCTTTAACAGCCGGAGCGCGGAGCAGCGGGGGGACGGTGCCTGTGTGAATCATGTTCGCTGATCGATACGGGAAGAAAGTCGACACCTTCGTAAGAGCGCCGCTTCTCCTGAGCCTCGGAGAGGAGCGGGAGGAGCAGGGAGGCTCGGAGGCTCGGCTGCAGGATTAAAGGCGAGCCGCTGCTGATCAGCGGTTTGCTCGGGCCTGTAACATGCTAACAGAGCAGCGTCTTTGGGAGCAATTGGATTCAGAGACACTCACACACCCGCTTGGCCCCCCAGCTAAGATGATTTTTTCAGCGCTCAGTAACCCTCCTTTCATCTGCCGGTTTGTGGCTTGTAGTGCGATCGGGGTTTGACTGTGAAGATGCTGAACAGAGGCGCTGAGCTCACGCTGAGAGCGGCCCGACATCACATGGCAGGAGGCGTGTTTGCACAGGGTTCAGCTGCTCTCTGCAACTTTTTAAATCTGTTACAAGCTTTTTGTTGCCCGAGTCTGAACAGATTGTAATGTAACCTAAAAACTACCCCCCCCCCAAATCCAGAGGCTGTGATGCTAAGTGCATCGCTTCAGTGCAGCTCGCAGCTTCTGCGGTCAGCACGGGTACCTGCTGACGGTAGCTTAGAAACAGAGTCCGCTAATCACTGACGTCACCACATGACCAGCTTTTCACTGAGATACAAGACGAGCACTGATTTATTCACAGATGCCTTTGGGTCACGTGTCTCCTTAGTGTTTCTGCCCATGTTCGCTTTACCAGAAGTTACCAGAGCTCCTTTAATGTCAGCATTTCATAAACATGGTACTGTGTGTTTGCCTCACGGACAGAGCTGCAGTTTTAGTCATAAAGTCCCAGATCTCAGTCTCAGAGAGTCTTTATAAGACATGACATCCTCCATCATTAGACCCTCCACTTCTGGTGAGGAAGAACTCCCTGTTGGGTTTCAAAAAGAGGGCGACATCAGGAGGTGATTCATTCTGGAGGACGAGCTTGATGCATAGCGTGTCATGTGTACAGAGGACAGAGATATGTGTGAGTGAACTACCACTTGAAGAAGTAGTCTAAAATAAAGACAGACATATAATCCAAAGTAAAGGCAATCCTTTTCAGGCCAAAGCTGGTAGTGTGTGAGTGGCTGTTCGATGTGAAGGTTTTCTGAGAGTAAAACTGTTAGCACAGATTTTATTCTTCATTATTTTAGTGCTCAAAGTCCCATGTAGCATTTTAAAATAGAGAGAAATGCAATTCATCAAATGCAAATGTAAGAAACTACAGACTGTTAAGAGTGACAAAAACACAGAAAGATGTAGTGTTATGTGCCAAACCCACAAAACCAAAGAGAAAACTGGAGCTGAGCAAATCAGAGAGTCGGTGTAGGTGGAACCCACCCGAGCCAGAATATCGGCACAGCAACAAATATTCATGTGTTTTAATGACACTGACCCAGTCTAAATTCAGTTTTACAAACTATGTGCTGTCTGAATTCACAAGGCCTCACAGGTGAAACTTTAACAATCCTTTATGGCACGTTTCCTTTCTTGTCTACCACCTCCAGGGGCAGGTAGTGCCAAACACAGCTTTCATCATCTAAGCAGGAAGCAAAGCTAAACCCAAGGCACACGGACCAAGACATACCAAAAATAAAACAGGAAGTAACCAAACACAAAGACCAGGACTAGGACACATGAACTTGACACAATAAACGATACACACACACACACACACAGAAACACGGATGCAGGGATGACCACAAGGACAACGGGAAACAGGAAGTCAACACAGATAACCATAACTATAACAAACTAAGGATCAAAACCAAGCGAACATAGAAGAAATACAACAATAACAGAACCTCTGGGAAACAGAACACAAACGCTGGGCAAAAGGCCCAGGACCATGACATAATTTCACCCAGTAAGAGCCAGCAACCTCCAGTAACCACTGCCAACCAGCGGTGAAGACCCATTTTTCCCTAGCATCCAGTATGACGTCCGGTATGGCAGACTTGTGCCACATGATAAACTTCAGTAAATGTTTATAAGAAAACAAACAGCCCTTGGCTCCTTTGTCCTGGGACCTCACTAAACACTCTCACAGTGACTTTATGGGCTCAGCTGCTCGTTCAGGTCATACTGAATAAAACATTGTCTCCCTTTTGTGATTTATGATCACATCACAGTCGTGGCCAAAAGTTTTGGCAGTGGCACCACTGCTAAAAGTATGTTTTTGATTTATTTGCCGATAAAAGTTTGTGAAACTTGTGAAATCCTTGATTGTTCTAGAAACATGTCAGTATTATTGCACGGTAAAGTCCTGAAATAAAACTGAAGCTGCAAAGTGCATCAAAAAACAAAGTGCTAAAACCCTTGGCCATGACTGAAGGCCTCACACACACCAGTGTAAGTCTAATTTTAAATGTAGAGGGGTGTCTGACTCCTGCACCAAACTGACTCCACAGGAAAGGAGCTGTGTGTGTGTGTGTGTGTGGGGGGGGGTGTTTACTCTAAATACTGTGTGCAGCTGCACAAATGATCTGTTAAACATTTTAATAACTCTCTGCTTATCGTTCCTCTTTTGTCTTATTTGTGGATGAATAAAACATCTGCACTAACCTGGGCCACTGAATTCATTTAGCCACTCTGAACAGCAGCCTCTCTGCATGCATGCATTTGTGTATTTAGTGAATGGAGCCTTAAGATTTGGAGGTTTCAGCTTTGAAGCTGCACCAGCTCAACTCGACACACTGGCGCCTCCCAAATGGAAGCAGAGGGTAAGTGTAGGGGTTTGTGTGCGTGTTCAGTAACACAGCAGAAAGAATCTGCTACATGAAATACTGCAGTCAGAGCAGGTGTTCACCGTGTAAGAATAATGCACACTTGGATCTTTATGAGTTTGTGGATTTATCCCTTCACATATTAGTTAAATATAGTTTAATTATTTCATCATTATTTATTGTTTATTTATACACTTATTTTATTTTTATTGTATATTTAGATTTTTAAATTATTGAGTTCCATATTAATTTATTTATATTCTGCTTTTTTCCCATGATCTATTGTATTATATTTAGACTTGTTTAGCTTCTTTAATTTTCTTTTTTAATTACATTGAGTGCTTTTTTCTTTTATGTAGTTTTAATTAATTGAGATATTTGTTGCATCCTAATGTATTTTAATAAAGTGAGCTATACATTTACTTATTTAAGCTCTTTGGTTGTCTTTAATATTTGCCTGTTGTAGCTGAAGAATTCTCCAGCTTTTAGGATGACTATCATAAAATTATTGTATCAAGTAAAGTGGAGAATCACTCAGCAGAAAATAAAATAATTACATAGACTTATTTCAGATTTGTCCTTTGTAGTATTAGTGTGCAGGTTTAAATGTAAGCCGAGCCTCTGACTCAGGATGGATCAGGTCATTTTTGAAGATGAGTCTGAAGATGTTTTTGCTGAGATGTGAGGTTTATATCAGCAGAATGAAAGTCAGTTTCACCAAATCCAAGCTTATATTTCCATATTTATTTTTATTCTGTTTTATTTTTCTTTGCTGAATTGATTACTATTAATTTACTCAGTAGATCACCAATATTACATCATATTTAACCTTTCAAATCACTATTTTGTAATATTTAAATTTGTTCCTACTTTTACTTTTATTGTATTTTTACTTCACTTTTTTTGTGTGTGTGTAATTTTTACTATGAGTAAATTTTTTTTAACTTTCTTCAGCTGTTGTACTGTGTTTAAGCTGTTTAGTTTTAGGTTGTGTTTAATGTTTTTGCTGCTTAACTGGAATTTCCTGACTTGTGGTATAAATAAAGTGTATCTTATCTTATTATCTTAATAATCTTCCTGTGGCATTTCTGAAGCTGAGTCAGGCAGTCTGGAGGAAAAACCCCACACAGTGGGTTTCATTCATACAGATGAGGAAATAATTATTTGAGTCCCTGCTGAGTTTGTATGTTTGCTCACTTAAAAATAAATGAAAAGTCTGTAATATTTATGGACGTCTCATTTTAATGGAGAGACCGAATATCTCAGCAGAAAAAACATGTCACAGAAAAGTTAAATATTGATTTGTGTGTCATTGAGTGAAATAAGTATTTGATCCCCAACCAAATCATGACTTAGTACTGGGTGGAGAAACCCTTATTGGTGAGCACAGTGGTAAGATGTTTCCTGTAGTTGGTCACCAGGTTTGCAAACATCTCAGGAGGGATTTTGGTCGACTCTCTTTTTACAGAAACTTCCTGAGTCCTTCAGGTTTCTTGGCTGCTGCTTGGAAACTCAAAGCTTCAGCACCCTCTGCAAAGTTTCTGTAGGATTAGTCCACTCCATGACCTTAATGTGCTTCTTTATTAGCCACTCCTTTGTTACCTTGATGGTATGTTTTGGGTCACTGCCACGGTGGAAGACTTAGCCACAGCCCATCTTCAGTGTTCTGGCTTAGAGAAGGAGGTTCTCATCCAAGATTTTACAGAACTCCACGCACCACTGTGGGGGATGGTGTTCTTTGGGTCAAACTCAGCATTTCTCTTCCTCCAAACACGGTGGGTCATGCTGATGCCAAAGAGCTTGATTCTGGTTTCATCTGACCACAGCACTGTCTCCCAGCCCTTCTCTGAATCATTTAGATGTTCACCAAGAAATTTAAGACAGGCCTGTAAACGTGCCTTCCTAAGCAGGGGCACCTTGTGGGCACTGCAAGATCTCAGTCCATTACAGTGTGTGTTACAGATAGTTTTCTTCATGACTAACAAGCTCCTCCTGTGTAGTTTTTGGCTGACCTACCACCTTTTTCATGATCAGCCTCACCCCATGAGCCAAGATCCTGCACGGAGCTCCAGACTGAAGGCGGTTGATGGTTATTTAATATTTCTTCCATCCATCTATCCATCCAGATGCTGGCGCCACCTCAACTGGCTCCTTTCAATGTGGAGGAGCAGCGGCTCTACTCTGAGCCCCTCCCTCACCCTATCTCTAAGGGAGAGGCCAGCCACCCTTCAGAGGAAGCTTATTTCTGCCGCTTGTATTTGCGATCTTATTCTTTCGGTCACTACCCAAAGCTCGTGACCATAGGTGAGGGTAGGGATGTAGATCGACCAGTAAATCGACAGCTTCGCTTTTATGCTCAGCTCCCTCAGTGATGCAGATGCAGCTCCGATCCATCTGTCAATCTCCCGCTCCCGTCACTCGTGAAAAAGACCCCGAGGTATCTAAACGCCTCCACCTGGGCAGGAACTTATCCCTGAGCCAGAGAGGGCACTGTATGGGTATGTATGTATGTGTATCTACCTTCTATTGTTTTGTTTCTGTTTTGTCCCTTTTTTTGGCTTCTCTTTCTATCTCTCTTCTTCTCTTCCTTCCTGCCTGTCAGATCTGGCAAGAATAAATAAAATAAAAATACAAACATTAACAAGAATAGTCTATAGAAACTTATAGAGCTCTCCTTGTAAAAGCAAATATGTTTGGTACAACAACGTATTCGGATCATTATTCTGATTGCAAAAACTGCCAGATATGACAGGCCAAAAAAAGAAAGAAAGAAATTCCCATAAACACTCCTAAACCTGTGGAAAGCCTTCCCAGAAGAGCTGAAGCTGTTATAGGTGGGCCCACATCATATTAAACCCTCTGGATTAAGAATGGGAGTTTCTCAGGTTCATGTGTGTGTGAAGGCAGATGAGCAAATACCTTTGGCAGGTTAGTGTATCTATTCATCTTTCCATTCATGAAACGGTGATACCTAAAATAGATATGCAGCTCTTCCTATCACATGACCCAGTAACCTCTGCACCAATCTCGGCCAATCAGATACTATCACCTTGTGTGGGCACCCGATTTGGATGTTATCAGCCCAATGAATGGTCCTTATCAGTTGTTATCACTTGCATCCATTTTTCCAGTAAGTACCTGCCTCTACCTACGAGCAGGCTGGTTGGGCTGTTTTCCACTGCAACCAAGTACTAAACTAACCAAATTGTGAGTGAAATAGAAAGTAAACATCATAATGAAAGTTAGTTCATAAAGACGACTCTCAAACACACATATCATCGAGAATGAAGTAGATTAAACCTGTGTCACCCATCTAGTGTGACCCATTGGTTAGTGAAGTTCTCTTTTAAAGTCTCAAAACACTGTGATCATGCCGCCATCTTGGTGTTTTGAAACCTAACACTACAAGGGGGAGGTGGATCTGACTGGAAACCAAGGACACCACGCTCTCAACTCCTTAATCCTCCTTTCTGACCAATAATGACCTACCGCCTGTCAGAGGAACCACCACCAAAAAACCCTGATTTTTATCTCAGACTGGAAGCATGAGTGTCAGCGGCAGGCTCAGGTCAGGTTTCCAGCCTCGGTCTGGTGCCCATGGACTTCCTGATTGTTGTCTTACAGCAGAGCGGTGGTGTCTGTGAACATTTGTGCAGAGACTCAGTGTGGAGGAGACACTGCTGTTTGACCCGTGAGACTTGGTGCCACATAGCTTGTGTTTTAGCATGTGTTATTTGTGTTTGTATTAGTGTGAGACAATGTGTGAGTGTCCAAATGGGTCGAGCACAGCCTCAGGACCCAGAGAATGAGTGGGCTTATCGGGGATCTATTCTTTCCCACACTCCCGTGCTCTGACCAGGCCGCCTTTGATTTCCCTGGAGTGAAGCAGCTCTGATATACTCCAGCAAACTTTATCTCTCCAGCAAAACTTAATGGTCAAAAATCAAGAGCATGTTGGCTCAGCTGATCATTTGGAGGAAGCTGAGAGGCAGATGGGTCCCGGCCAATCAATAAACCACCCAGCATCGCCGTGTTAGCATTCATCGACAGCCAGGCGGGGGATAAATGTGCTGCCTTTATTTTGGGATAAGCTCTAAATGTTGTAGCCATTTTTTACATTAACTCATCAATCAGTGCTTCATCTTTTATCAGCCTGAGAAATGATTTATGCTATCTGTGTGTGTGTGTGTCTGTGTGTGTCTGTGTGTGTGTGTGTCTGTGTGTGTGTGTGTGTGTGTGTGTGTGTGTGTGTGTGTGTGTGTCTGTGTGTGTGTCTGTGTGTGAGAGAGAGAGAAGAAAATATTGCATAAAAAGTCCATTTAAGATGAAAATTAAAGTAAATTGAATTCCTGCAAGTGAATCTGTTTATTATGTTTAACCCTGGTGTTTCCTTTGGCCACAGTTTCCATCCTGGATGAAAACAGAGTGAGTTCTGCCAGTGACAGCACGCCCTACATCAGTTTCCTCCAAGGGATGTGAAGTTTAGATATCCATCAATGAGCCTATAGGTCAAAAAGGGAGCTCCTAGTAGGTGTTTAACTTATTAAATGTGCCAGTTTTATCAAAGCAGTGACCTAAAGCAATGAAAACTGAAGCCAGTGCTGAAGTAATAGAAAGTGCAGTTCATTAAATGTCCACTTAAGGCTGGTTCCAAAAGTGAGTCTGTTCCCGCGGACTTCCTCGCCCATATGTGCGACTTTATAAAAATCTCAACATGTTTACAAACCAGCAAACGTGTTTATACAGATAAACATGTTTATATCTGCTGCATTTTTGTCCATATGATTTTTTTCCAGTGAAATAATAAACTAAATGCCCTGCGGTCAGATGCCTGTCCAGTCCATATGCTCTAATGCTGACCCTGATGTTCAGCGTTTATATACAGCTTAGAGTTTTAACCTAAGTCATGATCTTGACCTAAACTTAACTGAGAACTTGAGCCAATCTGTGAGTGAAAAACTTAGTACTCATCTTCTACCTCCTAATGCAGACTTGATTGTTTGAAACACGCTAACATGGCACCTTTAAGACAGTAAAAGCAAATGATTACGGTAGTAAATGGACTGGGATGTATGCTTCATATGAGCACTCCCTTACTACAAGCTTCATTCACACACATTCATATGTTTTTTCTATGATGAAGTGTTTAACATTCACACACTCACACTCAGATGTGTGTATCTGGCTCAACTCAGTGTTCACTATATTGCCCAAAGACACTTCAGCATGCAGACTGCAG
>JAMQGT020012662.1:30000-160516 GCA_024447675.2 Pterophyllum scalare | reverse complement strand
GACAGTATATGCAACTGTCGAAGGGTTACATAACAACCAGCTCCACTATTACGAGCCTTGCTCAGACTGTGACTTCTTAACAGTGCTAAGAAATGCTAAGAAACAAACCCTGAATCCACATCCATAACATTTGGTTTGAGTTAAAATCAAGTGGGCCTAGTGCTGGCTGGCCAAACAGTAATGAGGGGCTTCATGATCCATGATGGCCTGGAGTTCTGCCATACCAAACCAACATC
The DNA here is from genome assembly GCA_024447675.2 of Pterophyllum scalare. Lineage (NCBI taxonomy): Eukaryota > Metazoa > Chordata > Actinopteri > Cichliformes > Cichlidae > Pterophyllum > Pterophyllum scalare. The sequence continues at coordinate 160,280 of JAMQGT020012662.1, read as the reverse complement.
CAGTCACTATTGCACCTCATACAGCACTATAGTGAATGTTTCATACACTTTTCCCCTTTAGACCAAGTTCAGCTCAAGGCTAACCCTCATGGGCTAAGCTAACAATCACAGCAACCCAAAATCAAATTTTTACAATAAAACACATACATAAAACGTTTCTTTTTTTCATTTTTACTGACTTAAATTAAAATAATGAAAAATCCTCTCAGGGCAGAAAGGCAAATCGCTAGAATTTCTTACTTTATCTCAGTTACTTGATTATCGAAAAACACAGGATGTTATCTAATGAAACATGGATATGTATCAGTTAACTGGCCATTCCCTCTGTTAGCTGACCTCACATTACAACGGAAGATGATATTATTCATGGAGAGAGGTCAACAGAAGGATAACTCAGTCCAGATGCTTCACACTATAGCCTGGAATGCCTGTATTGCCTAAATCCACTTCAGGAAATTAAAGCTAGTATAGTATGTGCTCCGTGGGAACAGTTTTGTTGTTTAAGCCACAGGATTCATCACAGTTTTCCGCAACAGTTAATTCATATCCCTGAAGTGTGAAAATTTCCATAGTCTGATATAATATTATTTGATATAGCATAATGTTTACAACACACATATACAACAAAAAAAGCACAACAAGAGCATTATTGTTGCAGTGAATCTGGTGTGTGTAGGTGGAACATTATGCAGGGATGCTTTTGCTTTGTTTAGTTTAAATGTCAAAAGAAATTGCTGTAATATAATCCCCCTCCCTCCCTGTCCCCCCCCCCCGCCCCCTCAAAAAAAGTTGCTTGCAGTATTTAGTTATATGTCATCATCCTACTTGTCAAGCAAAACTACCAGGTTTACCACAGGATCAGGGCACTGACTTCAGGTGTCACACTGGCAGTTTGTTTCTTTGTGTGTGCGTTTGTGTACATGATATGTATGTCAGGATTAGGCAGGATGACTCTGGTTGCCACCACTGCACCCGCCATGCTCATTCTCAATGATTAACGAGCTACGAAACTCAATGCTGGCCTTACAAGAGCGAAGCCACATTCATAATGCATTTGGGTGCCTTTTCCCCGTCTGGCCTGCATCCGAACCCTGAGTCACACATACAGACACACACGTGTGCGCGCGCGCACACACACACACACACACACACACACACACACACACACACACACACACACACACACACTCGGACATCCACAGTTGTGCCATATGAGGTGCTGTTATTTCAGGCAGTTTCATCAAATAATCCACTAAGAAGGCAAAAAAACTGGTGAATTCCCCAATTTCCTCATTTAAACTCAAATGCTAACAATAAACAGACAAAGCATGAAGCAAATATTAGCTCAGTGTAACTTAATACTACGGTCACCTCACAGCCATGCAATTCAAGCCATCACATGAAAGTCATCTGTTTAATTGACCTTGGGTGTGTGCGCCTGTGAATGTTTGTGTGGAGTAAAGAGTGCTATAATATCAGGGTGGTTTTAACAGAGCCCCTTATTAGAATGGGAGTGTCAGAGAGCAGCGGGAGAAGGGGAAAGGAAGGACAGAGGGAAGACCAGAGTTTCTCTCCAATACAACAGCTGCTTCTCCATCACTTGCAGGCTTAGCCAAACCCTCAGCTCACCAATCCAAATTTCCCAAAGCCAAAGGGCTCCCTGGTGGGGGACAATGCTAACCACATATCCTTTGATTGGTTTAAAACTCATGACCTGCTCTGGGAAGAAGCAGTCTCTAAACAACATTGGATAACCTTTCACTGTCTCAGCCCTCAGCAAGTTCTTGATATATTCTGTTTTTGATATGTTAATAGCAAATTGTGCTGAATTCATTACACCAAAGATAGACTGGGCTACTGTTGCATATATCTGAATGTCTAAAATGATGCTGATGTTGCAGAAAGCTGAGAGCAACAAAGAGACTGCCAACAAGAAATGTTGCTCCGCATCAAAGACAAATGTTGCTCTATGTTGTGTGGGATTTGCACCAAAATCACCTTGTTATTCTTCCATCTTTGTGCCTGCATGGGCCTACCACATTGTTTATGCATGTGTGTATTTGTGTGTGCATGATTATCGTTATGTCCTAAAATGGTTTATTTTATTTTTTAAGTAAGTGGCCCCAGGTTGACCTACATTAAACTCCACAGCCCAAATCACTGTCTGTCCCCCAGACACTGGTTTCCCAGTTGTTGAAACGCACAGCTGGCTGCTCCCAGAGCTCTGTCCCCCTACCACTCAGCAACGGCTGACACTAAAGGCACGCATACACACAAGCATGAACAACAAACACACATAAGCAAGCACGCAACAAAATCAGGAAGAGGCAAGGTTCCAAGGTCACGAGAAAGACCCTTGGTTGGAAAAAGGCATTCTTTCACATGTTGCTACTTTCAGAGCTCGATCATGGCAGGCTTGTTTTGGCTCTTGGACTTCACAGCAGGAAGCATCACTAATGAGGATTTATGTGAAGCTGACCTCAGATCCCCCATGAGGGAAGACAGTACAAAGGACTGAACTTCTTACTTGCCTGGGACTAACTACAAGAAAATCTTAAGTGTTATTTTTATGGACAGAAAAACACTGAAATGCTAAAACCTTTGCTCCGGCATGCTGCACTGAGGCCTTTGCTGGACCCGAGTTTCATCTTTTAATTCATTGTGTTTGTTCTGTGCCCTACCTTCAATAAGGTGGAAATGTCTGATAAACAGTCAGCTACAGAAACCTTTGTAAATGTCACCAAAACACGACTGGTCTATTCATTGCCTGGTGTTTGATCCTAGAACAGAGTGGTGACACTAAGGGAATGGAAAATGTTTGATGGACAGAGGAGAAGGGCAGAGGCACACTAGTACCCAGCCTCTAAATTACAGTTTGAATTACGAAGGTGAGCCAGAGGGAGAGGGATAAAGCAAGACTAAGACAACAGGAACAAAGTTAAAGATGTTTTGCTAAAGAAAGATCTTGCAGAGCCTCGAACATGCCTTGCATCATGGTAACTAACTAAGAAATTAATCTGCTTACGGTGAATTGCTTTTCATTAAAGTTAGATCAGCTGCTGTTTCTTTCCTTCTAATGGCTGGATTAAATTCTGGACTATTTATTTTTCTCAATCAGTCTGAGTACACTTTACCAACAAGTGGATGGTCAGGCAATGTAGCAGCAAACTCAGGAGTGTACAGAGACACATTACAGAGGGGGTTCTTAGACATGATGCCAAGAAGCTGCTATGTTGTCATACCATGTTCTCCCTCTGATAGACTAAATGGATTGACACACACCAGATTTAGATTGGTCAACTAAATAAAGTCTTTCAGTTTATCAGAACCAATCCAGAAGATTATCTCTGGCTCAGTAACGATGCTTCGACTTTGATCAACCTTTCATGTCACTTTTGATTTCCACGCAAGTGTTCTGCTTCCACTACACCTTATTATAACTGATAATGTTTTAAATTAATGAGGAGGTAGACTTTTAATTTCAAATACATTTTTGGATTATTCAAATTTCTTAACCATGAATAATGGGGTTAGATTTTCCATAAATTTACTTCCCTACAGTCATGTGATCACTGGGACTTTCTAACTGTAGCTGCATTCAGACTGACCAAAAGTTTTGAAGTATAGCTGGGAAAGCCAAAATGGTCTGGAGGTCAGTGGAAAACAGAAAATCTATAATAACCTTTTGGCATATTGTAATTGTTTTGACAGGGAAATAGTCTCCTGTGCATCCTCTTGTCTCTGTTTTCAGAATTTAGAAAATCTAATCCATTATGGAAGACTCTGGCCAATCAAAGGTCATTTCAGACCAGACTGAATGAGGGAAAGCAGGGTTTGAATCCCCTGTGAAGCCAAACGTCTGCCTTTTATCAGACTTGACATACTTTTAGCATGCATAAAGAGGGTTATTGGAAAAGAGAGTGGAGTGCTGCAGGAGGAGGGCAGTCTATTTTCAAATTTTGGTGGGGTTGTTTTTCCTTTGGTATATTTCTGCCTACTTGAGCTTAAAGGCTCTATTAAATTTAATAATATATGTTTCTGTGTCTAGGCAGTAAAGGCAACTTGAACTTATGGCCTGAACTGTTTGCCACTCTTATAAATCAAAGCAGCTTTCTGCGTATTTTCAATTTCAACATTTACATTTGAACTCTCATTACAATTATGCTTACTCGATAAAAAGACTCCCACAGTACTAGCATCTAAAAAAATGTGCTCGGCTATAAATCTTCTAAATTAAATGTTTATTTTTTACATTTTAGGCAGTACTGTCATTACCAAACTCTGCAGAACCGTGGTGTCTGCTTTAAGATGTGCTGCGGCCAAATCCAACCACAAATAGAGCTGAGATGCTCACAAAGACAGCAATACGCTGCGAAGCTGCTGTGATTAGATGCCTTTGTTATTCTTGCATATTTTCCAATTCATTTTCTGACAAAGACCATAAGCCTCTGAACATCCTGCGTGGACTGAAATGATTATTTCGACAACAACGTTCTCCCAAGCACTTTTCCAGTTTCTGCTCATGGTAGTATTTTTCTGTTGTCTCACCTGCTTTGCTGGGCTCACTGTCTGGGGCTGTGCCAGGAGCTCCAGGTGGAGATGGGGAGGAGGTGGGGGCACGGTGTGAGGTTTGTCTCCTTCTTGAGGACGACTCTTAGAGGTCTCAATGCCTTTGACCCTCCTGGCGTGGCGGTTCCCTTTGTAATGGGCTTCAGCCTGGCTCTAAAGAAGAGCATGGATAGGAAAAGAAGTTGATTTAATTAGTAAGCACCAATGCCAAGATGACCAGGTAGACAACAGGGTAGAATTAGACTCAACATGACACCTGGCATGCATGCATGCCATTATGAAAGCATGTTATTTAATATACTCTGGGGACTAAAGTCATGATGAGTAGCAGGCAGTGTAAAGAGAGATAGATTACATGCAAGACAACAAAACAGATGATATGACGTAGTGACAGAGACATCTTCAAAACTGCCTGTCCCTTGTCCCTTAGTCATCCGCTTGTCAGATTTTTTTGAATTAAGAATAAATTATGATGGACTATATTGAAACACTGAACATATAGGTGTTGCGGATCATCATCAGCACATATCAGCACTCGGCCACAGCTTTCATGTCTGTTGAACTCAGGGTCAGTAGACAGCCACATCTGCTGGCAGGGCTCATTAGTCCATTTCTATCCCTACCCTAACTGCTAGAATATGCATATTATTTCAGAATAGTCATCATCTATTTGGGGTGAAATTTGTGACTTAAATCCTTGCCAGTGGAGTGGTCACAATCCAAATATACATACTACCCAGCACGAAAGTTGTTGTCTGTAATAACTCACAGGAAAGACATAATGGTGATCTGCACGCTGAGCCTGCATTCCAGCAAAGACAAAAAATGCTGCAGAGGTTTATTATGGAAGCTACTGTGTCTAATCTCTTGATGACATGCTATCGACTCACTAATGTATTTGCTCACAGAGTAAACAACTGAGTTATTTGTGAAGAGAATATGGGACATTAAGGGAGTCTGTTTCTAGCCTCTGTGTTACTGCACAGATGTTTGTAAGTCAGGAACAATGTGGCGGATGTGATGCAGGGCTGCTATACATAGCTGTCTGACTTCACAGTATGGTGGCTATGAAACCGAAACACACGTCATTTCACTGGCTCACCCACCCCCACACACAAATATAAGTTTACCCCCCCCATCACCCCTCTATTACAGTATGTGTCCAACTATGAAAAAATGAGCAGCTCCTTGCTGATACAGACACATTCACTCAGTTGAGTGAACTAATGTGGTGTGGCACGTGTTGTGTCGGCCAAATGATTGTATCAAGGGACCAATGATGAAGATATTTATTAAGTAGCAGGATTACAGTTAGTTGCCAGGGATGAGTTGCTGACAGCTGCCATGAAAGGCTCTGGGAATTTGACTGACACTTAGGACATCACACTGACCACAGGCTCAAGTGTGGCGATAGACAAAGCAGGCAGGGGGTGATGAGTAATGTTACCGAGCCCCGTCATCTATATTTGCTTTCTGTGTGTGTGTCTGGCAGCATCAAGCACACAAGCTGGCATGGCAAACCTTGGGCACTGGTTGCTGTAAGTAAGAAGATCACATGTTTCTCTTAAACCATGATGACACACCAGGCTGTAACTGTACCCTGTCAGAGGGGTCTTAAGGACCTGCACTTGCAAAGCCTGCAGATCAAGGTGGAGAGAGCTGCCAGGGGGCAGAAAGGGGTGGAGGTGTAGACTGCTGAAAGAGAAGTGATCTCTCATGATGAAGAGGGGTATGTGGGGAGATTAAAAGGTATATGGCGGTACATCGCAAAGGGGGCACAAAGGTTTTCTTGACTTCTCCCAGCAAGTCAAAGGGATCAGCTACCAGGCAGCCGAGTGTCACTGTGAGGTCCTGGATGGAGAGGGAGGGAGTACAGGGAATTACAAGACAAGGAAGGTAAATTTAAAAAGCTGCACTGAGCATAGGAAGGTTATAAAGAGACATGAATCTCTGAGAGTAGAAAAACTGCACCACAACCATTTGTGATGCATGTGTTTCATTATGCAGAGAGTTTAAAGTGAACAATTGCTTCCCTAAATGATTATCATTCTGAAGGGGGGACTTGCGATATGAAAGCATAGCTATTGCAGAGCTGGAGTTCCAAAAGGAGAAAGATGGAGGAAAGAAGAAAAAAAAGGGAGACAAAAAACAAGCAAGAAGTGGAGTGAATATGGTTGAACAAAAAAAAAACATGACGTGAGCAGCGAGGAAGCAAAGAAGGGGATGAAAATAAAAGATGCATATCGGCATACTGCAGCAGTTGTGACGCTGGTCAATGCAGCTCCACAGAGCCTGTGATGTCACTAATGCAGCATGCCATCAAGGTTATTCTGCATAAACCACCATTTAGTACCTTACATAGTCACACACAATGCAGAGACAATGTGGCACCCCCCCCCCCAAAAAATCCTTTCCTCCTCTCTCTCCCCTTCAAGTCTCCTCTCTACCACTTTCCCAAGATGCACTGGGGCTGTCAGAGCCAGACACTAATCCATGCCCTTGACGAATGCATCTTATAATAAGTAGTGGCAGGCAATTTTAGGCATTTCCACACTGTAAATAATGCAGCATGAGAGAGGGAGACATCTAGAAAGATGGGAAAAAGGTTGCTTAGAGAGAGACAGGCAAAAGAAGAGTGAGGCACATGGGATGAAAAAAATGATGGTAAAATGATGCACAAAATGAGGGGAACATGGGTGGAAGAAAATCAGTAAAGTGTGATTAAAAAAAGACAAATACAACGATCATGACACAATAAGCTCCTAAAAATGTACTCCTCACATATGGCAGATAAAGAAAGAGAATGTCAACACCAAGGTCAGTGCCCGAACTGGAAAACGAGGCTGGAAATGCAACCTCAGATTTCCCTGAACTGTTTCTCTCCGAATTATCTTCATCCATTAAATATTCATTTGAATTTGATGTGAAAAGAAAAATTGGGGGTGGGGAGTCACAAGTGGGACTTTTGTTTTCCCAGCCAAACTTTGGAAGAAAACCAACACACAGTTGCATAGTTTGAAATGTTTTGCAGTATGTTAATAAATATCTATGCTTTGAAAGGTATTCTATTTCAGTTTAAATGGATCTGGAAAACATGTTTTTTTTAAAATGTTCATTTAGCCAGGAAGAGTGTTCAGGCCCAACATAAGCAGCACTGTTGTAATATTCCTTTACATTGCCCTCCTGGCCAGGTCTGGAATAACATTCACTTACTAACAAAACCTTTACCCGATTACAGGGCCAGATCGTATCCAACTTAAGTGTACATGTTATATTCCTTTGTTGCCCCAACTCTCTTCACTTGGCACTGCAAGAGTCCTGACTGGGCTTAATTGCTGATTGTCTACACTTGATGAGGTGTGGATAAAGGCATTCCCGGGGTCATCTGGGATTGGAGACTTCCCTTCTTGATAAATCTCATTATGCTCTCTGGGCTGTATTTTTTAACTGAGAGTTTTCAGTACAGTAATTTAAAATAAAACCAACATTTCTACAAATTCTGGTGTCAGTTTTTACTTTATGTTGCGGCTTTTGAGTCGGGTCACAACACATATTTTACTTGGCTTGTAGTGTTGTTTATCCATTTAAGTTATTTTGGTGTGAGCTGCCCAGTTTTTATTATACTGTTGTAGAAACACTCATGACATGTGTTTTATGGTGCTCTAAACAAGGTTTAAATACATCTGAAAAACACAGTAGTAACGTATTTTTCCAATAAAAATCTGAAAACTTTGCTGTTATGCAGGAGCCCTTTTCTCTTTTTCCAAACTACACCTACCATGCAGGTTCTGTATCTACCTACCCAGGACCAGAGGTATATTGATGCTATGTTTTTGTTTTTGTAAAGTGTATTTCTCTGGTGCTCTGGCCACCAAAATGCTCATCTGGTTCTATTATATTCAAGAGAAAGCAGACATCTCTACAGCCTGATATCTCCCAAACGTGGCAGCACACACCACTGCACTAAACACTATGATACAGTACTAAGGGAAAGAGAGTCACCTTTTCCTGAGCGGAGAAGATCATGGCCAGATATCACTCTCAAGTTGACGTCAGTGAATGGGAAAGAGAAGAACTGAATCTCTGACAGGTAAAGTATAGGGCACTGATGTAAAGAGTATACCTCATTCATGCACTGCACATGGTCTTCAGACTGAAATGCTCTTCCTTGTATACTGCCAAAAAAAATGTGGTTAAATTTCAAGTTTCATATGGTTGCAAAAATACAGCAGGTTAAATTATGTTTCTTCTTTTTCTTTAAGAAGCATTTTAACCATAAAATCAAATATTTAAAGTCTTCAGATTCTTCATTGATTCACTGCCTTAACTTCATACAAAAGGACACGTCTTAAGTAAAGAAGCCAGTATTGGCTCTCCATTCTTGTGTCTTAAAGTATTTTCATTATATAAACATCTCTAGCTAACTGTTTCCTGTTGCTTGTGAAGACATACAGGATAGAACTCGGCTAAGAGAAGGTTCATGATTACAGCTTTGCAGCTCCCTGACCACACGGAAACCATGATTGCAGATCTGATGAGTATATATAGCACCGGCCCACTCCTTAATGTTGTGTATTGTGGATGGATGAACGCCCTGGCCCTGAAGTCTGCAACGCTGAATAGGGTGTATCACAGCCAAATTATACGCTATACACATGACATTTGGTTCTGATTTTGTCATGAGTCTATCTGATTTGTTTACACAAAAAAGAAAAGACTGGAAAATGTTTGGCATCACGACTCATGAAATACTTCCATATGATTTTTGCTTTCATTAATTTGTCATCAGTCAGGTATGCGAGTTGCCCAGGGGTATAATGTGCAAATAAATTCCAATTAGCAGTTTAGATTAACTTCTCCATAGAGACAAATGGAAATGTACTGTTAGCACTATATAAATTCAAAACAGACTCTTCTTTCATAACAATTCATGTGTTCCTACACATTAAAGATCTCAGTCAAACTTATCAGTGCTGATGAACAAGAGAAAATCTAGAATTTTATTACTCGCTCACAGATTCATCATCATCATCATCATCTTCCTCCTCCTCCTTCTCATCATCATCATCATCATCATCACTTAAGCCTCTGTGCTGCAGTGCACTACTTTACTCTACACCGCCTTAAAACAAATTAAATTCCAGTAGGGTCACAACTGCCAAAACATAACCCAAACATATGCAACACATCCTCTTTGTCAATTTCCTCTTTCAGGGAAGCAAACCAGGACAAACAGTCTTCAAAAACTTTCTGAAATAAAAGGTTCATGTGTATTTAGAGAAAAATACAGCATATTGAATGCCATAAAGAAAATGAAGACAAGATGAGAGACAATGATGCTGTATGTGTGTTGTCATTTAATTATTTACCTCTGAGTTGAAGCGGATCTGGCAGACATTACAGGAGATGACTGGCCGCTTGGTCTTGACGAGAGGAACCCCAAAGGTGTGGTTAATCACAGCCTTCTGCACCGGATCCATCTGCCAGAGTGGAAGACAGAGAGCAGAAGAGCAGAAATCTGTTAGACATATAATTCGCACTCTGCCGGTCTGCGCTACAAGTCCCGGTGCCACAGGTGGATAGGCCAGGTTCCCACAATTGCCAGAGACTGAGCCTAAATGGCCACATGCAGGGTGCATAAAGTTTAAAGATAAAGAGTGTTTGCAGAGTCTGTTCAGTGATGTCTGTATTTCTTTTCAGCAAACAGTGGTCAGCAGTGTTGACAGTGTGTTGCTACAACCGAGACACCTGTTGTATCCCCAAGATTAGGCATCTGATGGTTCTAGAGCCTCACTAGACTGTAGCATCATGCTGTCCCTGTGCTAATTGTTTCAGCTGGGACGTCCATCATCTATGCGGTGTTAAGCACCTTGTATAAATTTAACTAACTTGCTTAGCAGCCCTCCAGTGTGTATGCGGTTAAGCTGCCCGTATAAATTCTGTCCCAGACACAAAAGACCCTCCCAGTACTGACGGGCTGAAAAGGCTGCAATCCAAATATTTGTTTGTGTTTGAAGCTGAATTTATCATTCAATCACTGTTAGTTGACCTTAGCATTACTCTGGATTCAGTGGCCGGCTTATATTTCAACCTCAGACAATTGTCTACAGCTAAAGTAAGCAACATTTATAAACAAAGACTGATGCAGCAATGTGCGGGTATGCTAAAAGAATGAAGCAAAACAAGCTGTGGCCTGAAGAACAAAAGGCTACAAGGCCTCGTGTTTTGAAGTCATAAAGCAGTCTAATGCAATCATATTTGGTAGATGCAAACTTTTACTCACTTTTGATCCATTACTGTATTTTGGGCTATTTACCAAACTCTTCTTGAAGCTATCTTACACTCAGAGGCACAGTCTCATCTAATATAGAAGCAGCTTAATGTCCTCAGGAGTGATAGAGAGAAAAGAGGGGCTGAAATGAATATTGTCAGATAACTTTTCTTTTTTTTTTCTTTCTTTCATTTTTCCTTTTTTTAAATTTTATTTCTTTTTTTTCTTCTTTTTTTTGCATAGTGTTGGTTACTTAGCAACTCCCAACGAAAAGGAACCCGAAATAAAAAAGAATGAAAGATAAGGGGAGGAGCCCCAAGATATTTATCTGTATGGCTGGAAGGCACAGAAACATACCATCTGGAGGAGAGAGTGAGAGAAAGAAGAGCAAGAAAATACTGAAGAAGGAACTGAGGGAAAAATTAAAAGAGCCCAGTGAGTGAGAGTCAGAGGGAGAGAGAAAGAGGCCCGGGCCGGACATCCTCACATTACACATTCTTATCTCTTTTCTACGTTCCAAGACTCTCTCTGTTGCTCTCCCCAGAAACGCTACAAAGAGAGCTCTGCTGCTGCTGTGAACTCTGATTAATAGGGAGGGCTGGGGTGTGGGTGTGGGTGGAAGATATATTGAACAATTACAAATGTTTACTGTCTGAACATCTAAACAACAAGAACTACACATTAGCCAGCTGAAACCAGCACAAGTTTCCACACCAGGACTGTATTACGCTCTCCATTCACATTAACAAGCAACCCAATGTTTTATCAAATCTTTCCAAAGTGTGAAAGAAACAAATGGGTCCTCAGCTCCCTTCTCTGGGTGTCCACAATGTGACCTCATCTACATTAAGTTTAACAAGAGTTTGAACCTGCCTGGTGGGGTAACTGTATGACTCACTGGCTTCTCCTCAGTCACTCCAGCATTCTGGGTGTGGGTCACTTATGACCCATCCAGTTAATTCAGCTGTTGAAAACATAGTCCAGCTGCCAGCAAACCTTTCTGGAATGTTGCTCGCACGGCGTCTTATCCAAACGCTCTCCAAAAACATGTTCTCATGAAATAGGAGGAGAGCACTATGATGTAACCGCAGAGGGATTTTCCAAAACTCACTCACATGATTTTGACAACATCCATAACTGTATTTCTTTATTAACAACTTTAAAAATCTAGAAGTAAATGAAAAAGTCTGCAGTTATCCAGGGAAATAATGGAAAATTTAATGTTGGTGTGGAGCCGTGTGTGAATGTGGTGAGCACTCTGGCAGAGGTAAGCAAACCGCACAGACCACTGACTTTAACATCACTCATCATGTCAACAGCTCCAAGCAGCCTTGAAACACAAAGACCATTTGAGCATCACCCGACACTGCACAATGACACACATCCTAACTCCCCAACATCTTCTTTTCTGGAGTTTATATTCATCTTTTTCCTACAGCTCTCACTTTCTCCCCGTTCTTTACTCTTTTTTTGTTCTTTCTTAGTTACTCTGTCTTTAGTTTGTTTGATCAACTCTCTGAATTTAAGTGTTTGAAAACCCACCAGGGTAGAATGCACCACACCATGACTCTCAGTAGAGCCATTGTGACAGTCACAGGAAGGTCCACACTGTGCCAGATGAAAACAGCCTTTGAAGCACCAAGTCTGTATTACTTTTGAGCTGTGCTTAGTTTAAGACACAGTTGGGTAGACAAAAATGTGAAAAGCTCTAAGAATTTTAGATACTTACCTTCAGCTCCTCTTTGTCTGTAGAAGATTGAAGCTGCATTGGTCCTCCTGTGTGTGCACTGCTGGCCGAGGTATGTGTTTGGGTCTCAGCATGTGCAAGGCTCAGAGTGTGTGGTGCACTTTCCTCACTCATTCAGCCTGCTGGTGGGTAGTCAATGCTGAATACAGACTAGCTCAGAAAAACAGAGCTTATGCCCAGTGAAGCATTGCAAGCTAAGATATTTTTGTTTTCTTCTCCTTTTAGCACACTGTCTGCTTCTTTTCTGAGATGCTTTAAGAGAAATCTCTCCCTTCTTTTCTTTTTTCAACGGATGACCTAACAAGTGCCTGTCCCTTTTTTCAGTCTCCTCCTTCTCTCCTCTCAGCTACTTTCTCGTGCTGCCTCACGCTCCACTGTAATGCATTTCCCTCTCTACTTTCCAGTTTTCTCCTCCCTCTCCCTCTCTCCCTCTTCCCCATGGCCTCTGAGTCTGCCCATGTGCACCCAGGATTTTGTGTCCTACTGCCCTCCTGCCAAACTCTCACTCTTCCAGAAGTTTGCATTACCCTTGGAATGGATACTGGTAAAAATTTATTGATACCAATACTGTCAATTCTGCTCATACTGTAGGTCAAGTTTTTTGGTAATTCACTTCTTGAGTCCTAACACTGCTGTTTACAAAACTAGGCCTTTTTTAAGTTTTCGGTGTAAACTCAGCTTTGTTTTGTTCTACCTCTGAGTCTGAGCACAGGTTTGCATGTGACTCAGGTGTGCAAAATCTCCACTGCCATGTCTTTATCTTGCAGCTAGAAAAAAAAAAACTGCCAGCATTGATAAAGTGAAAAGATAAGCTGGGAGACCTACACTTCTCATGGATTGAACAAACTGGAGCAGGATCTCAGTTCACAATGTGTACCGTTTAGATAATGAGCTATTACCGTAGTTATGTCTTGCTGCACTGCTGTGAAAGATGACCTGTGATGTCTGAAATTGCTTTTAGGAGGAGAGTGAAAAAAGATATAGATGGTAGTTAAGCTACAACAAGTGCAGGTGGCACAACTCAGAGTTTTATGAGCATGTGTCTGTATCAGCTAATGCAGATAAATAATTCAGCCTCGTGACTGTCTGTAGGCACATTGCGCAAGACAGGCAGGTGGAGGACAAATCACATTAAAGGGCTATTAAAGCTGTATACGGCTTTAGGAGAGGCCATTCCTCTGCTATGGGGCTAATAACCCTCAATGTGAAGTAGAGCCTCATTAAGACTGTACAAACTCAGCACAGATCACTTATTAAGGCGGAATGATGGAAGAACTAGCTGCCAGCTCACTGCAGGGTCGTTTCTCAATGTTTTTGCTTCTACAGTTCTGTGTCTTCATTGAGATATTTTGTGGATCCAACCGTGTCACAGTGCATTGGAGCAGAAAAGCACCAGGAAACATCTAAAGCACTTGAAATATTATGTGAAATAACCCCACTTCAGTCTAACAAGCTATAAAAAAAAAAACAGAAGCAGTAAGTGATGTAAATGGAGCTGCAGACAGTTACTCTCTTATTCCAGATCTTCCTGTATAAATTTACTTAACTTCACAACACTAAACTGAACATAACACAACTCCGGGAAAGCTAAGGGCTACAATATCCCAGCAAAACATAACGACAGAGCCTTAATTTGCGGCAACCAAAGCAGTTTCCTTATTTTCAGCATTTTCACGCCATATGTGCCCCCAATATAATAAAATCTGAGACTGTGTCAAACACTTCAGACAACAGAAGCTCTTCTCCTAAACCTTTAGGTGAAATAGAACTTTGCTTTTATGCATATGCCAGTCATTTCTCCATGGTTTTGAATGTATCGCGTATATGATGAGTATGGAGTAATGCTGTAAGGTCAGAATGCCCTTACAGCTTCTCTTATGGCCCCATCTCCTGGCCACGGAGCTGTAAAACAGCACTCAGGGTTTCCTCGCAGTGATCAGCAGGAACACCTATTAACATCCACAGTGTCCCTGTGGGCCTCCATACATAGTTACCGTTGTGAAGAGGAGGATGGGGGGCAGATGGATGTTACAGAATGAGCAAGAGGAAATCCAGAAGGAGTGTTGCAGAGGCAGTAAGACAGGAAAAAATATACAAGGACAAATGATTTTACGGCTGTGCTAACAGAGGCAAGAATGGAAACTGAGTGCCTGCATAATATCAGTATCTCTATTAGTCCATGTCTGCTGGGTGTAGTGCAGTTTGGTAGTGAAAATGCTTCCACTTATGTCACGGTCCATTGAGGCCTATTAAAATGACTATATTGTTAAAATGTGTTTAAGAGTGTCTGGACTCCTGTTACTATCCCTGTAGGGCCATGCACAGTCAAAGCTCATGCTGGATATTTCCAATTAATGAAACATTATTATGTTGTCTTGTTGCAGACTGCAGCTAAATATACCAGGGTGACACACAACCCTGTTAAAGACATGGTCCAGAAATAGCATTGCCCCAGTAGGGTACATATGCAGTTCACTGAATTTACATACTGCTGATGAGAAATGTGTCGACATTGTTCAGCAGAGTCTGGAGGAGCAGGTGCCACATTATGCTGAGTTGGTGAAATGGTAAATGTCTCTATGGTCTAATCTAAACGCCTGGGGAAGAAGGAACAGGAAGACTCCTCTCCTCAAAAAAAAAAAGAAAATACTACATCAAACAAACTGTGGTGTTTGATGTTGTTAGTTACAGGGATGGCCTTAAAACTGCTCTTTAATTATACAGCTTTAAATTTAGGAATGAGGTCCATAAAATAGCCCTGATTCCTTAATATATAGTCCAGTCTGGCTTAGCAGACATTTTTAATCTAGATATGGCAGCAAGACTCAAATTTTTAGAAATATCTTAAATCTAACTAATGCATTTAAAACTGTATGCTACACAGAGAATACTGCATGTTAGAGCATAATGGAGACAACCTCCTGCACCCAGTGCACTTTGTGTCATGCGTTTTCCTCACTGCAGTCGATGACTTAAAAGACTGCAGTGTTTGTGTTTGTTGTTTGCATCAACTCTTACCGTATTGAAGTTGTGGAAGAGGCTCATGCTGTGTGGAGGAGGTGGGGTCTTCACTGGGAACTGCAGGAAGGGCTTCATGTCCAAGTGGGGTTGGGATCACTGTGGGGGTCCGTAAGAATGTCGGCACTGCTGCCCCAGCCCGGTTGATGCCTCCTAAACACAGAAAGAGACAGAGGTACATAAGTATGCGTGGTATTTACTAGCATTTGTGATACCAGGCTCAGGGCTGTGTTTACTCAAATGTGTGACAGAGAATTTAGACAGTGTCTTTAACTGGTATATTATGCCTAAAGAATACAAATTAAAGCAAGGGACAGAGAAAAAAACATCATGTGTATCTTATAGCAGATTGTGTACGGTTGTTCTCTGGAATGTGCTGCTGAATTCCAAAAGGCACAATAAGACATAATTATACAGCAAAAGCAATTATCTCTCTGTGGACAGAACAAAGCTATGTGATGCCCCAGAGAAGCATACGGTTTCTACACGGCGAGGAAAAAAATGCACTTTTCATTGATTGCTGTGGACAGACATTCTGGTTTTCCAGACATATTGGCAAGACTGAATCTCCTAATCTCCCTTGCTATAATAAATATGGAATGATATTGCAGGTTTTGTGGACTTTGCATAATTCAGAATTACTGAAATAGGAATGCCATAAAGAAGAAAAGGATGCCGCAGAGGGGATTCCTCTTATCCACCTGTTTGCCAGTGTGCTCTCTTCTTCTTTCCTCTCCTGGGACACATCTGCAGCTTGAGGATAATGAGTTCCATCTCAGGCTGCGTTGCTTTATGTCATCCTGTGTTGTGCACTACAGTTGGATCACTGAGGTTGTGTCTAATTATAGTATGAATGAAAGAAGTACCACATACTTTCTTTGACTGGAATTTTACAGGAATTGAAAGGCACAGTCACTTAAAAACACCACTGCAAGGGTACCCTTGCACACAAAAAGAGACATGCGCACACACACATACACACACACACGCCAATGTACACTAAGCCAATATTTAATTCTCTGATAAAAAAAATATGTGAGGCTGTCTTAATGATACGCAGCTTCCTATTCTCACCATTGCTCCCATCTGCCTTCTCTTCCTTTTCCTCCTTATTCCCTCTCGTCTCCTCTTCTAACCTCCGTCAAGGATGATAGTGATGGGGCCCAAACAGCAAAACTCAGCCTCAGCAAGCTCTTAGATTAAGCCTCTTAATATCCTCAACTGGATTTCTATGGCTTTCAAATTCCTCCGAGACTTAAAGCTCTGCCGCTCTCCTTTTTGGGATTGCTCTAAGCTACTTTTTTTTTGCTCTGTTACTTGCTATCCCTCACTGTGCTTCCTACAGCAGTGCACTTCTACCTTCCTCCATGCTTTCACATGCTAATTTGGGCATTATTTGACACCTCTGCGTTTTCATCGAGCTTTATGTCAACTGAATGTAATCAGAGAAAATAATATGACTGCTGCATGGAAGAATATGTTACCAGATGGAGTCACCAAAGTTTGGATTAGAGGGAGTGGGACAGAAAAGGATAAGAAAGAGAAAAAGGGATTGACTTTGCCGGGCTGGAGTGAAAGTGCTGTCTCAGCTGCCTTCTGCTACGCATCTGTAGGCCTCGAGGTGCAGAGGACTGTATCATTACCTCTGTTTAGACATTTAAGTTTTCTACACTAAGCAAACCAAAAATATACGGATGAAGACTCATGTATGTTATCTTTACAACATGTGAAACAAGTTTGAGGCTTCTCGCCTGCTCGTTTTCCAGCTGGTGCAGTCTGACTCAGCAATCTTGAACTCCACTTTCATAAAACAAAAGCTATGTTTTAACATAGGTTTGAAAAAGTGAAGGGTTTTGAGTGTTGTTCCTAATTAAATATGCACACTTACAAATTTATCAGAAGAACAAATATGCAGACTTTAGTCTTTTAATCTAAAGTCCTATATGCAGTTTGTTCTGATGACAGAAAATTGGAGGTGACTGATGAATGCCGTTTGTCCTTTATCAGGACTGCGGCACTAAAAGCTACAGCTAATACGGTGCTTCTGCACCACATGTCATGGCCGTATACCATGTCTTAATACATGGTCTGCTTTAGCATCTTTGCAAAAGCACATGTGTGAATATGTGTTTTGCTTGTATGGAGTGACACTCTGCTAGCTAAAACTGCACAGTAGTAATGTTTGCAGCTCCCCACTGAGTCTGTCCTTGAACACTGAGACCGTTACTGGCAGCGGGTCAGGCAGCATCTGGCAGGCTTACAGAGGGATTGGCTGAGTGGAGAGCAAAACGTGTCTCTGCAGCAGTACAAGGAGCTGAAATCTGAGGAAGTGAATGGAGCTGAAGTCCAGACAGGAGCGAGGAGAGCAGTTGTCCCTTGAGCCCAGAACATGTGTGTGTTTGTCATAGTGCATGAATCAGTGTGCGGCTGCAGCATATATTTACCCCATTAATTTAATCTCTCTTTGGGGATCTCCTATAATGTTAATTGAACACACTGGTGTTTAGGAATACGACAAATGCACAAATGCAAATTCCCACTGTGACCTGCACAAATGTTTGTGCATTGCATGTGCAGTCTGTAAATAACTGAGCGGTCCCACTTGGCTCATAATGAACAAATCTTAATGAAGTCAGAACTAATAAAACAATAAATTGTAACTATGTCTAATAGCTTCTGTGCAAATACTACACATACATTTGATTTCCTGCTTTTCTGTCTTTGGCAAAAAATAAATGCATGGACTAACAGAGGAGGCAGTTTGGCTGTCTGTGATTGGCATTTTACAGTATTTTCTATTATGTTAATGACTAAAAGAAAAATAAACCAATTCACTTTAAAGCACAGAAGTCCTTGACAGTTCATGAAATAACTGTTATGTGCAGCCCTGAGTAAAACGAATTACCGAATGCACAAAGAAACTGTTTTGTGATAACAAAACAGTTTAGTTTGCCCAACGTATTCTGATATTTCCTCCCTCAATACTCCCTAGTGGCTGTTGGAGCCTGATCTGTGTGCGTTTATGTGTGGCAGAAACTGACAGACAGGGCAGTCTGGAAGAGCTGACAGAACTCAGACAGTGATTTGGATGTTGTTAAACCCTCTGACACGCCAGGAATCCTACCAGGCTCACAGGGGCCATAATCAGAGCTCATAAACAGCCTGTGGGACACTGCCAGAAGGTTTGGTGTTGCAGGCTTGTTTGAAGTGTGTTTTTGCACGAGGGTTTATAATTCACTCATTGTGAGGACCACTGTGAGTTTTGGACTTTGATTAGAATATTGGATTTGGTTTAGGTTATGACCAGTACTGAGGCCAAGAGACAGCGTGAAAATAAGGGTCACCCCCAGGAGATTTATGTGTCTCTAAGTACAATACTTTAAAAAAAAGCTCATATAGCCATGCTTACACAGTATCTGCATGTCAAAGTGTCAAGATACCCCTAAACTGTCCCCCATTTATCCATCAGATGGGAGTTTATGCATCCTACCAGGAGAAGCACTGACATGCATAGAAATTAAGGATTATATGAATGTTTGTATGAATGGGTGAATGTAGCTTGTAGCAAAAAGTGCTGTGAGTGCTCAATTAGAGCAGAAATGTGCTATGTAAATACCCGTCCATTTACCATTCCATTTATGCATGCACAATAATAAATGATCCTCCGTCCTATTTCTGCACGTGACACACTTAATCCCCGTGGCTGTCTCTGGGTTTGAACAAGTGGAGGCAAAACAGAAAATAAAAGTAAATACACATAATGGATGGGTCACCAGAGCATTTATTTATGTAGTTACTGTCTCTCTGTTGAGTTGCCCGCGCCTGCCTCTCCTACCTCATGCAAGAATTATGATACAGTGCACTAACGTAAAGACTGTGAAGCAAAAACATCAGGTGCTAACAATCAGTCAATCAATCGAAAAGGAAAACACAATCCTTAAGGATGATGATTTTCATGTGAGAAGTATTGTTGTACGTAATCTAAAATGCAAATGTAAAATGTGTCTGAGGATATTAAGCTCATGCAAAGCTTTGTTTACTCCAACAAATGAAGATTTAAAAAAAGCTGGTTTGGTAAGAATCTTTTGAGAAAACATCATCGTGTTTTTTTTGTTGCCTGTTCTGCTAGACAAAGAGCTGTTTCTAGAATCTAGGCTAAGAGAATCTTTTCATGTCTTGAGATTATCTAACAGGCTATGTAGATTGTGCCACAATGTGTTCAGCCTTCTTTCCCATGGGCGTTGGATGCATTCAGGAGAGAACAATGGGAGCAGGGTAGTTGGCACCAGCCATGCTGGATGGCCACAGATGTGCCAGGGTTATTGGCAGCAGGGGCAGGGAGAAGGAGGTAGTAACATTGAGGATGCCAACTTGCCCTTCTGCTGGGCTGTGAGGCTGGCACCTGTCCTCCTCATTGCCCAAAGGGAATGGAGACATCAGAACTTATAATCAGTGCTGCAGATACGTTTGATACAGGAACATAACCAACAGATGTGTTGATAAGTCTGGATGCATAGCACCTGACTGAGAGCAATCAAATGTAACGACAGGTATGAAAACTCTTTTGGGATCACAAAATTTTATGTGAGGAAGTAAATTCAGTGGTGAACTGTGAGGCATTTTATTGACCTACTGTGTGTATGTGGTGCATTGAGATTTCAGATTAACCACTGGTTGTAAATTCTGAATTAAATAAATAAATAAAAACTAACAATAAAAAAAAAAAGCCCCTGCCTGTATTGAAAGAACTCTGATTCAGCAACATGATTTAAAGAGATTGAGGCTCCATAAGGTGCTCACCACAGACTTCTACTGTAGAAACACCATTTGTGGCTCATCAGTCCCAGTCTGACAGTTCAGAAGATGGTTTCTGCCTGAAAATTGACTAAATTATATCAGATTTACATACTGGAGATGCCTAGCTATTTTCACAGCCAGTGAAAACGAGAATTGTAGTGACCTTAATTAACTGTCTTTTATTGTTTATTGTTTGTGATCAAGTGAAGCTGATGTGGGAGCAAAGCTGGTCTACTATGCAATAAGGGTTAAAGTGGCCATCTGCCTCCAGTTCTTTTTAATTTCTTACTCTTATTCCTTCCTTGTTTGCCTTATGATCAGCTCAGTGTGAATTTTGTGCTGTACACAGCTGTGCCCAGGTCTGGAAAAATAGCCAATTCATTACAGGATATGGAGGCTGCATGATAGAGAGTGAGCACAAGATATAAGAGGGGGAGAAGAATGAAATTTTGACCCTTATCCATTCCTGTACCCGTCTCAGGCCCAACAGGACACTGTAGCTGGCTTTCACTTGACTACAAGTGTAATCAACAGGACCACAGGCCTGGCCAAAAGCTCTGAACAAATGCACAAAGAAAAGAAAATCACTCACACGCTATGGTTGGCTGGTTCATACACACACAGGAGACAAACCCATGCACATCAAAGACACAAATGTGTGCGCACATACAGATTTCCAAAAGACTGGATGCAGTTTTTCTCGAACACCCACTTTCACCTCAGTACACCCACTTTTACACAAGTAGAGGACTGTCCAGTCAGCTTCATGAAGGGCAACATTCTCCTGAGTCTTATGTGTCTGTGTCTATCATAGAAAAGGTAACCTTTAAGCTTATGTCCACATTCGCACACAGACAATCTTTCACAGTCATTTGAAGCACAGTTTTGCCCTGATGTCTCAACTGTCACCTCAAAAATCTCTGCAGTACAGGTCATTAGCCCCAAGTAATTGTCCACACACACTGTATCCTGACCTGTCTACCTGTCTGGATGCTCCCTTCACAGACAGCTGTGGCAGCAGAATCCTCCCTTCAGATAGCTGCCACCAGCTAGTGCTCAGAATGAATTGTGGACTTGTGCTGTCTGACTGACAGGCAGTGATGTGGTTCATCGGACACAGCACCAAATGCAACAAGGCTCGTAAAGAACTCCGTTTGTTACAGTGCAAAACATGAAGAGTTTTGTAGTGAGTGACCACAAGAGTGCGCTGCTGAGTGCATCTGTCATTTTCAAAGCAGTTTCTTCATCCTCTTAGTTTAGCCCATAAAATGATTATGAAGTATAAAAGCTGCAAGTTTGTATCAAACCTTATCTCTGCCATCTTTTATAATCATGGAATGCTAATTTCTAACGTCCTGTAAAGGTTAATACATGCACACAAGATAGGTGGATGGAGATTAAGATCTGTTTGATTTGCTGCCTGGAACGGCTGGTGTTATGCTACGCTTTAATAGGAGGATTATGCAGGGAAAAGCTGGGGAAGCTGTAACTTGTTTCTCTGCCACAAATGAGAGTTAGCTTCTCTGTTTGCATTTGTGTAAGGTATGTGTGTCCGTGTTTGTCTTTCTGGGAGCATGTGTGCTTCTCTATGTTTGGCCATATAAAATGTTCAGAGGCATTAGTTGCTGTAAAAAAGATACGGTGGTTGCTCTCCAAGACTTTACTGTTAAGTATTAGTCAGAACATGCCTCAGTCTTGAATCCAAAATACTGGAAAGAGATTTATGAACACACACACACTCACACATATTTGTGTGTATTTTTTCTGCACTGGTGGCGGGAGCTTAAACTTTCAATGCTAATTGCATGTCTGTTAGATTTTTTACCAAACCTGCCAATTTTGTGAACAGTTATTTCACACTTTTACTGTACTGTAAAGTACAAAAAAAGTATATGCTACAGAATGTATGGTTTTATTCTGAGTGGGTCAAATACAAAACTACAGAAACAACTTAAAAAAACAAATGCCAGCAACATGAAGATCAAACAAAGTTAACGTTCAGTGAGTGAGCAAAGCTTCTGAAACTCTCACATGCATTTTTAGGTGTCTGTACAAACAAATGTGAATTCTTCATCCACATCCTGAGCACACAAATGCACAATAGAAACTCAATTTGTGGGTATTTCCAATCTGATTGGACAACCTAATTCCAAAAAAAAAAAATCTATTGCAAGAGCAGATTTTCCTCCAAATTAAACAAATAAAAACAGGCGTATATTTGCTCCTCAAAACAAAAAAAAATCCCACATGTGCTAGATATACTTCATACACAGCTAGGTAAATCTTCTGTCTCTCCCCGAGGGGAATATTGTGCTTAATGATAGACTGGATGGGATGGTAATGACACCCTATTGAAATAATATTACAGTGGCAGGCCTTAAAAAGCCCCCCAAAAGATCCTACGTTGATCTCTTCTAAGTAGCTGAATCAAGGCTGGGAGGATTTAATTGCCAGTCTGTCTTTTTGTTAGACACAGAGGAGCTGACTGGGGATTCCAAGAGTCATGGAGAGAAGAAAGATGGGCACTAGCGTAGGAGGTGTAATGCAAAAATAATGGCATGGAATGAGGTGAAGACAGCCTGCCTTTGATATCCCTGCCTACCTACCCCCAGCTGTCAATCTACAACTCCATAATACACAGTGTCCAGAATTGTCCAGAATACATACAAGGGCCAGTACATGTGCTTGATCCACAGAAGCAGATGCACACCCTTTTAATCCTTTAGATAAATCTCCTACTGGATTTTAATCAACCAGCAACTGATCTTTTGGCAGCTAGTGGCTTTTGTTTTTTTGTGGGGTACACTGTACATGCAGACGGAGGCACCCACACACTGATATGGACATACATGAACACAGATCTAGTGAGATGATCTATCTACATGGACTTGAAGCTTAGATGTTTTAGTATTTTCATCAGCTTCGCAAACTCTCCAGAAATTTCCCAGTAAAGGTGGTCCAGTAAAATGATATGTCTCTACTACTTTTAACATTATTAACATACAGCTTGTGTGCGACAGCAGTTAATATGATAACACTTTGGTGGAGTAGCCACATGCTGAGTTTCATGTTACAACCTGCACCCACCCATTCAGGACAGGATGACTAAATGAAAAATTGGCCTCAAACCCATTACATTCCAATGTGATATTTATCTACATAACACCCACAGTCATAAAAAGGTACTATGTAATTTAGTTTGAACTATAGCACAAGCCTAAAATGATTTTGCAGAGCGAGGCATAGCAAGTGTGTAAGCCTGTGCATGTGTGTGTGTGTGTGTTTGTGGTGATGGTGAGTGTTTGTGCTGTTTTGAGGTCAATAATGACAGACGAATAGCTGTCAGGGTTAATGGGAGGGGACAGCCAGGGATGATGAGAATACAGCACGAACACTGCTGTGCAGTTCAACAAAGGCAGAAGCTAGAGACAAGGCACACAGGGTCAAAACGAGAGCACAAAGCAAACACACTCTCGCTGTGTGGCTACCCTTGCCAGGCAATCAGCTTGAATTTATTCCAGCCACAGACCTGGCTGTTCTACATGGATGCAAAAGCATACATTGTATGCTTGGTTTAATACTTTTCAGCCTCACTTAAAATTAAAGCATAATTTAATTGTGAGTTGGGATAGATTGATTTGGAATTTTCTTTATATAAACATAAAAGATACAAAATGCCCTAGGGACCCCTCTCTGCCTGACACTCTCAACAGGTTCTACACCTGCTTTGAGGACCCCACCTCCCCCGCCAAGATCAGACTCACCCCACCAGGACAAGAGCCCTTCAGTGTGGCCCCAGCAGAGGCGAGTAGGACTCTACAGAGGACTGATCCTCACAAATACAATATCTCTGGGCGGGTGCTAAGGGACTATGCAGACCAATTCTGGGGTGTTTACTGACATTTTCAACTCCTCCCCACCTGCCTGAAGACCGCCACCATCATCCCAGTCCCCAAGAGCTCCACAGTGACAGGCCTGAATGACCAGCAGAACAGAAGCTGTCACCCTGATAGTCATGAAGTGCTTTGAGAGACTGGTTATGGCCCACACTAAGTGCACCATCAATGTCACTGTGGACCCACACCAATATGAATACCAGAAGAACCGGTCCACACAGAACGCCATCTCCTCTGTGGTTCACACTGCCCTCACCCACCTGGAGTTTAGGGACTCCTATGTCCGTATGCTCTTTCTGGACTTCACATCAACCTTCAACACCATCATTCCACCGAATGGTGCACAAACTGTTCACACTTGGACTGAGCTCTTCCGCAGCTCTCTGCAACTGGGTCCTGGACTTCCTGATGAACAGGCCGCATTCTGTGAGGATCCATGACATCTCCTCCTCTCACATCATCCTCAGCACAGGCTTCCCCCAGGGCTGTGTGCTGAGCCCTCTTCTGTTCATCCTGCTCACATATGACTGCTCAGCAAAACAAACAGGCTGTCATATTGTGAAGTTTGTTTGGGGATGACACAGCAGAAGTTGGATGCATTGCTAACAACGATGTGTCTTGCTACAGGCAGGAGGTGGAACACCTGGAGGGGTGGTGCAGAGAGAACAATCTCTGCATCAATGTGACAAAAACAAAGGAGATGACAGTGGACTTCAGAGGGTCTGACATCAGAGGATCTGCAGTGGAAGTGGTATCCAGCTACAGATACTTGGGTGTACACCTAAGTAATTAACGACCTCACCTGGGGCAACAATACCTCCAGTCTGGTCATTAAGGCACACCAACGCCTCTGCTTTCTCAGGAGGCAGAGGCGTGCTGGATTTGGAAGCTCAGTGCTCACCTCATTCTACAGATGTGGGGTGTATCACTGTGTGGCACAGAAGCTGCTCTGCAGCAGAAAAGAAATCTCTGCAGAGGGTAGTGAAGGCTGCAAAAAGGACTGTTGGAGTCAGCTTCTCCACCAGACATTTACACCTCCAGATGCAGGAAAAGGGCCACCTGCATCACGAAGGACCCCACACACCCAGCACACACAGTTTTTGTTCCCCCTCTCATTAGGCAGGAGGATGAGGATCATCAAGAGCAGGACCTCCAGACTGAGGAACAGCTTCTTCTCTGAAGCTACAAGACTGCTGCCATTCACACAAGCCACTGCTGTGGCACCACCTTTATTCCACATCTAAAGTGTTTATTTTACATTTGTTTATTTCTATATTTATTCAGTTTATTTTTTTCTCTTTTTATATTTATTGTTACTTTATTTTTATATTTATATTTATTCTTCTTTAACATACAGACAAACTGTCATAACTATTACAAGGGCAACACTGGGATCTGAGGACAGAATTCTGTTCCGCTGCATGTAAATGTGATGCGAATGACAATAAAGATTCCTAGAAAAGCAAACATAAGTATAGAATCACCTATATTCCTCTAAATTTCATGCCTGGTTAGACTAAACTCCAAACGCTTCTGCAGCTTTGATGGCAGATGAAGAACAGTAGTTTGCCTCCTCTAATTTCAGATTCAGTCATTTTTCTGTGGAACTGAGGCTACTAAAAATAGGCCAAACATATTTTATGTTGCTATAATTCTCATTAAAAAAAACAAAGCAGAAAGTCTGTGTCTTTTGAGCATTAAATACGCTCTGCCTGTACACTTGGATGCTAGCTTTAAAAAGATTGAAACGATTTGTGTTTAATCAGTTGTAGCTGTAATTGTAAATCCACCAATGTGAGTGATTATAGGGATTAAAACTTAACTGATTTTTTAGCACCTAAAAAGAGCTTCACAGCAGATCCCATATCCCTCCACTCTTCCTTTTAAGTTGTCTGCTGTCTGCTCTCCATCTTTCTCAGGTTTCTATCTTTTTTTTTAAATGTATTTTTCTTTTGTAATGAATGCTCCTTCCCTTGCCAAGAGCCAGTCAGACTAGTAAGCTGATCACAGTTGCTGTCCAGAGGAGATATGTCTGAGTATCACTAGCTGCAGGCAAAGTCTGAGTCAGTGATGGATGGACTGTTGGAATGCTGGATGATGAAGGGGGTATTGCTTTGTTGCGTCTTTTGAAAAAGAATGATCTATTGTATTAACAGGAGCTTAGACCTGTGCAGAAAGGGGAGAAAATACATATGTATATATCCGTTTACTGCAACAGGAACAGGAAAATCTAGAAGGAGAAAGACAGAAAATGAGGGAGGGACAGAAGGCACGAGGACAAGGTGACGTTCTTCTTCTGGGAAGGCAGCACATTGGAGCATGTACCTTCTCTATCTCCCTCCTCTCCACCTGCCCTCTGCTGTCTGTTGTTTTCCTCCCTGCTCACATTTATTCAATGCCACACAGACCCCACCCAAACCCACATTTCTCCTCCCTTTCTTCCCTTGTTCAAGGCTCAAGTCACACACCCAGGTGAAACAATAGTCAGTGACTGTATTCCCATGCACCTCTCAGAGACTAGTGCCCTCAGGTATGGAATTCTATCACTCAACAATAAACAGGTGGATCAACCCAAATACACTTCGGAGGAGCTTGACAAAGGCATGAGATTCTCTCTGAGATTAGACCCCCCACCCCCACCCACACACAGACACACACACACACACACACACACACACACACACCCCAGCCCCAAGGGCAGAGAAAAGAAGGAGGCATGATGGGTTGGGGAAAGAGGAGACTGGGACTTAAAAAATATATAGCTGCAGTGTTTGAAGAGCACCAACCATGATGTGCCCCTGCTAGTGTTTGCCACTCTATTTCACTGACTTCCACTCCCCCCAAGAAGGATGGAGGGCAATATGCTATCAGCCTAATAGAGTGGGGGGAGGATAATTCATGAGGCTGACAAGCACTGCTTTTATTTCAGCCCTGCAGTTCAATTTCTATGAATGTGATAACTAACGGGCATGTCCCAAGCATGAACACACACCTTTCTGTCCAGTTCCTGGGCAGTCCTACCACAGATCAATCTCTTTAAGTGCTCTGGGGTCTCCTCTGGAATGTCATTTGTCATTGGGGAGCAGAAATGACACTTGTTTAAATCAGAACCCATCACCTCCCATTTAAAGAACTAGATATGGAGGTTTAGGGCAAACCACCATGTAATTTTTAAGGATTAAAACAAAATATGAAATTCAAAATGCTGAGCTGAAATAGTTCTTGAACATATTGTAATATATACATTTGGACACACACATAAATTCTCCCTACGGATGATAGTTCCCATGGCGTAGTTCATTGTATGAAAGCAGGAAACTTCCTTGAACCAGACCCGAGCTCATTTGTCAAAGTTGAGAGCAAATGCTTTCCTCTCGCCGTCTCACAAACAGAAGCTAAGTCGAGAGCCAGCTTTACACTTTTCATACCCACTTCCACACCTTTAAGCTCAGCTGAGGCATATTCGGCATCTTTTTCCACGATAGCAGGTGATGCATTATTCAGTGAGCTCTGGTTGATCTTGGCTGTAATAAATCTGTGGTCTATAGAAATGTGAAACACAAAAGGTACACACTCA
The DNA here is from genome assembly GCA_024447675.2 of Pterophyllum scalare. Lineage (NCBI taxonomy): Eukaryota > Metazoa > Chordata > Actinopteri > Cichliformes > Cichlidae > Pterophyllum > Pterophyllum scalare. The sequence goes on along the minus strand of JAMQGT020012662.1, from coordinate 132,405 downwards.
CACACACAAACTTGCCATTTTTTTTCAGTGTTGATGCATGATGAATAAAGAGGAACTGAGTATCCATGAATCACACCTCCATGGAGAGATCTTAAACAAAGCGCATTATGGATAAAAGGAGCGCTTGGCTTTTGAGAAGCTATCCAAATCAGTATGGTAATGAAAGTAATGAGGATATCAGACGCTGAATGTGGTGCAATATGCTTGTTAAATGTGACAGCTGAATTACATCAGAGCTTCAGCCCTGTGAAGCAAAACACTTGTGAAGCAAACATTCACACTGACATTTGATGACACTTTACTGTAGCTGTGTTCAATCATAATCTACAAGAAGGTACCAGGGACACCAGGAGATGGGCAAAACTTGCAATCAGAGAGTCATTAGATGCTAAAGGGTAATCTGACAAGGCTTATGTATCGTCAGTCGTACAGTTGTACATTGTCCTCTATGGCGCTTTAAGGACTTTAAGAACGTCTCATCTGCAATTTGGTAGAGTGATATTCTGTATTCAATAAATACGACAATTTATCAAACTGGAAAGTACACCTTTTTGCTTTCTGGGACTGAGGTATACAAAAGATCGATGAATGTCTATGTCTGTATGAAAAATAAAAATAAAATAAAAATAATTCCTCACGCCATCCTCATTTATGAAACATGAGAATCCTAAATGCTCATGTTTCATATAAGGCTTACGTGTCTTATAGGATTTATACATGTGGCCCATCCATGCATTTACTTGATTCATACTTATAACTAGACTCACTGGCCAGTTTATGAGGTATTCTGTTCAACTGCTCATTTAATCAGCCAGTCATTTGGCAGAAGAGCATCTCTGACCACAGAACACATCAAAGCAGATGGGCTACAGCAGCAGAAGACCACAACAAGTGCTGCTTCTGTCAGCTAAGAACGAAAGACTGAGGCTTATGATATAAAGACTTATGATAGTTTGCACAGGCTCACTAAAATTGAAACAGAAGACTGGAAAAATGCTGCCTGGTCTGCTCTAACATTATGAAAACAATATGAAGCATGGATCCATCCTGCCTTGTATCAGTGGTTCAGGCTGCTAGTAGTGGTGCAATGGTGTGGGGGATATTTTCTTGACACATTTTGGGCCCCTTAGCCAACTGAGCAACTTTTAAATGCCACAGCCTACGTGATTATTGTTACTGATCATACCCATCCCTTTATGATCACAGTGTACCCATCTTTCGACGGCTGCTTCCAGCAGGACAACACACCATATCATAAAGCTTAAATCATCTCAAAATGGTTTCTAGATCATGACAATGAGTTCACTACACTCAAATGGCCTCCACAATTCATGGCCTTTCACTCTCTCTCTCTGTTTACACACCACTCTGCATTTAATCAGAGTATTAATCTCTGACTCTCTTCCACAGTGTGTCTTTTGTCCTGTCTCCCTCCCCTCACCCCCAACCATTAGCAACAGTTGGTTGCTCCTCCCTGAGCCTGGTTCTGCTGAAGGTTTTTTCCTGTTAAAAGGGAGTTTTTCCTTCCCACTATCGCCAAGCGGTTGCTCATCAGGGCTCGTAGGGTTGTTGGGTTTTCTATGTATAATTTACCTTAAAATATAAAATTTGGTTGCTATGTTTAAATATAAAACTGAATTCATAGTCACCAGATCTCAGTCCAGTAAAGGACCTCTGGGATGTGGTGGAATGAGAGATTCACATCATGGTGTTAAGCTTACAAATCTGCAGCAAATGTGTCATGCCAATATGAATCAAAATCCCTGAGGAATTAGACTGCAGTATAAATCCAAACAATATTGAGAGATAAAATACATGTAAATACATTTGCTAGTTTTTTCTGTTTCTTTTCCACATGGACAAGCTCCAGTCTTGCTTATCTTAGCATAAAGACTGGAAATGGGAAGAAGAGATGTTAGCTTTGCTCTATACAATTGCCCAAAATGCACATATACAACTATGTCCAATACAGTGAGAGGAGCGGGAGAAAGACTGAGAAAGCTTGATAGGACAGGGTGCTGACTTGACATAATCTCTTTTTGTTAGTCAGATAATGCAGGGAGTCTGAAGCCTCATGCAACCTGCCTGCCTTGTCCTCCACCTCCTTTTTGCTCACATCTATCCTCACACCATCAATGCTGCCATTCGCTGACTGAGTCTTATGATAGGAAGGGAAAAAGAAGGGTTTAAAAGGGAGACAGTGGTCGAGGAGAGTGTTGTGAGAGAGCAGAGAGGAAAAGCAAGTTTAATGCTGCGGCATAGGTGCTGCTTGCCTTTGCAGCCTGTGTCTCTTTGTTATTATGATTTATTTTTTAATGAGCAGCTCTGCCCTCCCCTCTGCCACACAAAGCCCTGATTGAATCTGGCGTTCCATTAGCATGTTAAAGAGGCCCAGCTTCATCTGTGAGCCACTGACTGACAGTGGATATCATCTCTGTAATTGCTCCATATACTGGACCCAGAGAAAGCCAGAGAGAGAGGGAGAGGGAGGGAGGGAAAGAGAGGGAGAAAATAGTTGTGGGGGGAGGGTTGGAGAAAGATAAGGAGGGAGGGATTAGGATTTAAAAGTGGGGATGCTGGAAAGAAAGGGGAGCTGAGACGGGCTGGTGGATCGAGCTACATCTCAGAATATCTCAATTTGGTACAGTTGGTACCTCATGCAGAGCACTGGGAGTAGTCTGTTTGAATAAATAATTTTTTTTTTAGCTGCACTCACAGCTTTCGACATTTACGAAAGCATAAAAAGTGGCAGTGTTTCATAACAGAAGCCCTGCTTTTACGAAACTGTTACACAATCAAACCAGGATGCACAAATTTTATGTTTATTGCTGATAAAGTCGTGTAAGGTAAGGACATGACACGCTCCCTGGCATGTTAATGCACGCCACAAATCTCTCTCTGTGTCCTCTGCTCTCGTTTTACCTCTTTACAGAATATTTTGTTCCTTTTTTCCTTGTCTTCCTCTATTTTTGCACTCACTCCCCTATCTCCAACTCTTTCACGTCTACTTCCTCACCCCCTGCATCACTGAGCGCCTCCCCTCCACCTCCTCCATGGCTCCTGCTATTCCCTTTCACTGCTCCTGTCTCTCCCTCTCTTTCTATGTGCCCTTCTCTTTCTCTGCAGTAAATGGTAATTGAACAAACCATGTGGCAGAGAAGAGCTGCAGAAAAAGATGGTTATCTTAACTCCACATGCCATGCATCCAAAATTAATCCCCCTCCTTCCATTTCTCCCTCACTCTCTATTCCTTTGCTATGCTATGACAGTGTGACGTGGATACAGTCCCATAGCATCGTCAGTCTTGTGCACTAATATTGATAGACAGCCGAATGGTAACATGGTGAGTGAGTGTGCATGTGTATGTGTGCGTGAGATTACTATGTGCAGTGCCAGCATATTTCTAATCCTAAGGAACCCAGGTGACAATGAAAGCTGTCAAGCAAGCACAGCATACCCAAAAGTGCACATCGCATCACTGCAACATTGCTTTCCTCTCAAATCCCATTGCCAGTTTAGTATACACAAAATGGCATCGATTTTGACAATATCAGTATCTAACCAACTCTTTTGCATCCCTTTTCGAGTTTTGTTTTCACATGCTGTTTGGTTAGATTTATGCACAGAAACTACTTGGGTAAGTTTAGGGAAAGATTCTGGCTCAAATTAAAACATTAAAACAGAGCTTCTTACAAAGCTAGTCACATATGAAGCTTCCTCTCCATTTTCTGAGTTACAAGTGTGACAAGAGCGCTGCTCCATCTGATGTATGATTAGTTACCTAAAAAGAAGCAGCAGGAAAAGCAAGAGCATAAATGGAAAGGGCATGTTGATTAAAAATGTAATAGAAATGCATTTTTGAAACATTATAAAGAAAATTTTTGAAACATTATAAAGAAAATTGATCTAGGTGAATATAGTGTACTTCCAAGTTAATAGAGTGTCCAGTTTAGTTGTACAGAAACTTATACTGTTAGGCAACAGGGAATACACAATGCAGACAGGCACTGAAATCTTAAATAAAGAAAATATGTAAACATTTCATTTTATAAATTAAAATGAAATATTAAACATTGATTTTGCTCTTGATGTAACATGTTGTCTTATCAGGCTCGAAAGCCAAGTTGCAACATTATTCCACAGGCACACTGTCGTTTTGCATTAAATATTATATTTTGAACCAAGTCAAATATCTTAGCGATAGCCACCTACCCTGCACTATGCATGCCTCCTTTTTCCTTGTTATAAATTCACCCAACATGTCAAACATCTATTATTCTAAAAATTTACATTTCCCAAATGATCTTGACTTGACCAAAAAAAACCCCACACAGAACATGTGAAGACAATGCACCCTGCATACACACTCAATCATGCACACATATACGCACACCATAGTCCTGCTGTACCTTCCAGGCATAGTCTGCTCCACTAACACAACATGAAATCTCTAACACTCACAACACATTTACGTGACATTGCCGCTGAAGTGCTATAAAATTGGTGCCTGAATATCAACTGCTGAGATGCGTCATTTGTTTCTGTGTATGTATGAATGTGTGCAATAACAAAGCACCACAGGAGTTTCAGCACTCATTTAAATTGAGCTCATTGTCATGAACACCACTTCACCTATGGCCTCTAAATTTAGAATATTATAGAAAGTATGAGTGTAAATATGAAATTTGAGTTATAGCTATATTCAAGTGTGCTTGTCAGATTTTAATGATCTCCTTTGGGCCCCTGTGGGTTGCTCTGGGATTAGCATGGTAATCAAGGAACATGTTGACACACACTGTTACTCAGATTGATGTGTTTGTTTGGGTGGTGCAGGGCTATGCGGCTTTACACAGTGATGGACTACATTAGCCACTTGCTACTAATCTGAGAGTTAATGGTGTTCCCCAGTGATGTTGTTCCCATGCACAATGTTTTATTCAAATGCTCGCTGGGTCCGTTCGTAAAGTGTTCAGATCTGTCACTGTTACATTCCCTTGCACAAATACTTTATCCAAATCAATGTAGCCATTTCTGAAAGGCAGTTTATCACTAGCAATTATCCTCAAAGTAATACCCTTTCTCAACTGTCTCAAACAAAGCAAATGGGACACGTCAGAGTTTCAGATTCAATGAATATTGATGCAACCCCTAAGGCCAATGCCGACATATGTATGTGTGTATGTGCATGTTGGTGCATCTGTGTGAAGAGATGGGCAAAGAAAATCAGCTGATAGACTGGTTTGCATTACACCAACCAAATGACACAACTGTATTTTGTTCCCTTTGACTCCACATGCAAAGTTGTTGTGTTGAAAAGCTGCACTGTGATGAAAAGCCATGTGTCTATTGAGGGCTGCTATTCTAGTTTTAGGAGGTATTAAAGGGTTGACCACAGCTTTATACAGTTATTGAATCAGAGGTTTAATTTTCTCATGTCTGGTTATGTTCTTATTCTGGGTGTGCATGGCACACTGATGATGCCAACAGTGTGCATTTGTGTTGTAGCTGCTGCTTAAAGGACAGACAGATGTGACGCTTCAGTGATGACGACAACAAACCATTATGTAGACTTTCCTGTTTGTGCCCTGCATGCTGCATACCTCCCACGCCCACCCCCTTTACTCTCGTCTCTTTCCATCCTGCTATTGGAGGCTCAGACTGCGGCAGAGCAGGGCAGTGAGATGAAAAACACAATGATTGTTTCTGATGAGCAAGAGGGGCTCAGTGAGAGGGAGACTCCAAAAGAGGGGGTGTGCAAGAGAGGGGGACTCTGAGGATGGCAAAGCAAGGGGAGGAGAACGTAGGAAATCAGAAATCATTAAAGCGGACCATTGTAAAGGTCACTGTTTGGTTACACAGAAACACCCAAGACCATGGAGAGTAACAGCTCAGCTTCTTGATTTTGTGTACATCTGCATGTGGCTGAGCAAGAGAAAGTGAAGAAAGGAAGGAAAGAGGGAAGAGACAAGAAAGGGAGGGCTCTGGGCTGTACAGTAAAGAGTCTCACCTTGTTCTGCACCATGCACACACAGCACCCCAGCTGTCATCCAGCTTGACTCTCTTTCTCCATCAGGGCCAGTGAGGACATGCATCATTCATGAGCAGAGACTTATTTGGCTGCGTCATCTCCTCCCATAACTGTCAATAACTTTTTCTGGCTGGCTGTGGTTTCACCTTTATTTCAGAAGCAGGGCACATTGGATGCATGCAGCAAATTTTATATGATAAATAGCATTTTGTCCTAGGGACAGAGCAAACTCCAGAAAGTTTCTTTAACAGAGAATCAATGGTGACAAATCCATTACATCAGGACGTTCAGGATTAAGCATTCCTCCATCAGAACCCACCTTTAACACAAAATTAATGATACAATAGACTTTTTAAAGGACAGAGAGCAAGTGGCACTCGCTGTATTTGAGATGTTAAAGGGAATGTATTTTAAAAATATATTGGAACTTACTCTCTTGGGAAAAAGAAGTTTTAATATTTATATCTGCTGCTTTAGGAATAGAAAAACCACATGTAGAAAATGTAATATGAAAGGTTAATTATCCAAGAACTGCTGTGTCCTGCCCTCAGCACCCTTTTTGTCCAGTCTGTCCGCTTTCCTGAGCCCATGCGACGCAGCCTACTGTGAGGCTGCCTGCTGTGAAGGTCACTCTCCCTGCAGCTATGGATTACACGGGTACGCACAGTCAGGCAGAATACGATACTGCCCTTGAGGGGAGGTCTGAGGTTGGGTTGGCAAAGACAAGCCCTCTGGAACTTATAGACCCACCAGAACAAGCCAGTGCGATAATGCAGCAACCTCTAGTCAAGAGTTGAATGGTAGAAGGTAGAAGGGTAGAAAGGAGTAAAAAAAATAAGTAGACGCAACACAACACGAGCGACGCTAAAAAAGATAGAAAACAGAAGAAGGTATGGAAGTCACAGGCGCTCTGCCTGAGGAATTAAGGCTGCACACAGGATTATAAAGCTGCAGCCAAGTGCTTTAATAATGATCAGCAAAATCAAAATCAGCTTTAAAACTGACTGATAAGAAGTGAAAAGAGGGCAGAACAGAAGTTATGTGAGCTTGTCTCCTTGCGATAGTTAAAAGCTCAGCAGCAGCTTTTTGAACTATCTAATTTTTGGCTTGCAATCCAATTTAATGAGTTGCAATGATCAAGATGTGACAAAAAATAAAATGCAACTATGACCTTCTGAAGATCAGTATGAGAAAGGAGCAATATAACTGAGCAGTTCAGTTAGTGGCAAAAATCAAAGAGACAAGATGACAGCTGGCTTTGGTTGCTTTCTATAGTCATTTTTAATGGTAGATACAGTACATAGAGATGCCAAAGAAAAATCAATACCGTGCTTGCTAATAATATGCTAATAATATGTTCCAGTGGTAGCATATAAAGAGAGGAGAAAGGATGGCTAAGGATAGAGGCTTTTGACATATGACATGTAGGGGGCCATAGGTGAAGAAAAACATTATCAATCACAAATTAGAAAGTCCCATTTGACAAAAAAAAAGAGGTCACAACCTGTTTTTTAAGACTGTTCAACAAATTTGCATGATGCAGACTGACAAAGGCTGAGCTAAAGTTGATGAAAATTAGCAGTGAATAGCTGCCTGCATTAGCTGCTGGTAAGGTCATTATTTTGACCAGAGTTGTTTCAGTGCTATGAAGAATACAAGGCTGGTCTAAAATGATTAAAATCAGGATTAATTTTTGGTTTCTATAAAAAACAGGGTGAAAAACTGGCAGTGGAAATGTTGTAACTTATAAAGGATGAAACAGTAGATTCAACAGGGTTAAAATCCTTTTTAGAGAGGATTTTAGTTGTTAAAATATCTTTATTTTAGACTTGAAAACCTTAAAACATTTGGGGGTTTGAAGCTTTACTTTTCTGTTTTCAGCAGGTGCTATTGAAGCTCGCACTGCTTTCAGTGTTATTAAATTTAAACATTAAACATAATACTTTTTCTTAGTAGAGGTACAACTTAACTAATAGCTCAGGATGAGAAACAACACTCCCAGGCACAAGAGGAAATTTAATACCATAGTCTTCCCCGGGTGATACAAAACAGTCATCACTCTGTTTCCTAGTCTAAAGTCAAATGTGGGGAATGACACCTTTTATCCTGCAAAATGGTGCAGTGAGGGTCAGTGTCCTTTAAGTGGGACAGGAGCCATTTGACAACACCACTCTCTGGAGTCATGCCACTGTTTAGAGGTCAGAAGAGACAAAAAAAAGTATACGCATACACAGACACACATGGCAAATCACATTGTCCTCTCCCTGCTGTGACCTTAATTTGTTCTGTCTTGAGTATGAGTACCCACCGGGCAGCTGATGCACCTGAAGGGAGCAAGCTGACTGCACACTTGAGCATTATATACATATGGTTTTGAGTATATGTAAGAGTGTTCTCAGGTGAGCTCTGCTCATATTCACAATTTTAGCTGGCAGCATTCTGAGATGAAGGCTGAAAGCCTCCACTAATAACAGCAAAACCAAAAAAAAACTAAACTAAACTAAACAAAACACACACAAGCTGTCTCTCTGCAGGCTAATCTTCTAATGAAGATTTGTGGCAGTGGCTGCCTGGTGATTATTGGCCTAGAACAGACAGAAAAGCCATCTTTTTACTACTGTAAATAACATCTCACATTTACACATGCCATCGCAGGTGGAAATGAGAAAATTTAGGCTGGAGGCAGAAACTTTGCTTTTATACTGTATGGGCAGGCGAATGTTTTCCTCTGATGTGCTGTCAAACTTCTGGTGCTAAAATTAATAAGCAAAACCACTACAAGCCCAAACATTAACCAACATTATTCAGATTTGAAAGATGCGATGTGAAGCTGCTTGTGTTTATGCAGTAATTCCTGTCTCACTGGGACAAGTCTACCAATCCTGACTATGCTAATTTTATGGAAATGCTTGTTTCCATTCCAATTGTTACATTTCATTAGTGCTCTTTTAAATTACATTTAGAGCCACTGTGTGTTAGTTGAAGGTTATATTAAACATATAAACAGCCATTCCTCCATCTGTGCATCCCCAAACAGTGTCTGCCGTTGCATTAGGCAACACTGCCCAGTGGAAGATCTCCACGTGCATAAATGCAAAAATCGCTACACTTAAGGTGTTTGTTTGTTTTTTAATAAGATGCAAGACTCTAACACACACCAAACATCAGCAGATAGAAACACACATGAATGACCTCAAGTACCTCATTACCCCTGTGTCCCGTACAGCCTTCTAATCCACACCTCTCAGTACGCTCTTTACCCTCCCTCTGCTCCCCCAAGGCAGGGGCAGGGAGCTGTGGTGCAGGTCCTGGCAGAGTTCCTTATCATCCCTCCCTCTCTCTTACTTAGGGGTAGGGCCGCATGTTCAGGGGAGAACTTGTTTGAAGACAGGTGTGCATACCAGACGCCTGTGTTAAGACCTACGCCATGTGGTTTCCATAACTACCTGCTAGCGAGGCTTCCCCGGCACTCATCCAAGACTGAACTAAACCCTTCTGATTGCTGTAGCTGTCAATGGGCAAGACTCCACAGAGGGCGGGTTGGAGCTCAACCTACTGATGCCTTTTTGTCACCAGGCCTTTCTGCATCTCATCATCAAGCATCATATATACATTTAAACATGCTGGAAGAGATTCAGTTGGCAGCGGGAAGGCGTTAGGGGTGGAGATTTAAGCTATTTTGAGCTGTTCATGTAACATTAAGGATTAAAAGCTAGCTTAAGGCTTCTTGGAACCAAAGGCTGGTAGCATTCATTCAGTCTGTGTGCCTAGCAGTAAAGTAGTGGAGCAAAGTGAGAGTTGTTTGGGCGGCTGCGGTCACATAGTGAGGACATGTCCTTGTGGCTATAAGTAAAGTTCAGGCAGAGCTTTAGGATGACAGTATGTTAGATATACTTCTCATGTTTCCTCTTGTTATGAGTCAGATGATACAGAGAGACTAGTGCTCCATGCGTGCTGTCAGAAGAAAGCATGGATTTCACCCTTTAGCCTAGCTGTAACTAAAGAATTGTCACTCCACCCCACATCCAGTCCTCCTCATCTCACTGTTTGCTCATTTCACCTCTCTCCCTTAAGTCCCAGTCCTCCTACACCATTCACTCGATCCCACGTTCCCATTCTATGGTTGCTTCATGGACTTCCTCCTTCTACCCTTTCACTTCCTCCTTGCTAGCCATGCTCCTATGAAATGACCTTGCTGCAACTCAGGAGAATTGATTTCTCTTCCGGTCTTTGTGTGAAACCCTATCTCAACAGCACTCGGAGGAATCCCCCACCACCACCACCACCACTCCAGAGCAGGGAAGAGCTAATTCTCTTTCATGAGGACACTTTTCACTCCATTTTATCTGTCTGCCTTCCTATTCGCTTCTCTTTTGAGCACACAGAAATAGAACAGGCATGATTAATGCAACATCTATCGCAGCCAAACGTTAGCTTTGCTCAACCTTTTTGCGCTTGGCTGCCGTTTGGGAAATTGTTATTCATGAACCTGCCAATGCTGTAACTGAATTATCACATCAGCTTATCAATAGAGCAGCTTCACCCTTTCTATAGATGAGCATGATCAGTAAAGAGACAACAAAAGGACTAAGACATCAAATGTACATTTAAGAGTATTTAAATATTTTCATAATTCCAAATATGACATGTACAGTACTGAATATGTATATTATATTATATTATTGTATATTATGTATATTTAAATCTCCTCAATTTAATTTGCAGAATTAGTGCCAATGTGTGTGCAAGTAAATCTACAATGCAACAAGAAGTGGACATAAAATCAGTCTTATTATAGATTTATGTCACTGCACTGTCTTTAAAATTCTACTAGAGAAGAATAAAATAAACTTGCAAAACTGGGTGAAATGCAAGTGTTGTTTTGAACTTATACATTAGTCATAGTTCTCTAATCATTCAAAAATATATTCAATATTGTCAAAAGGAAGAGCTGACAATTTTTTATACTATCGTGAAAACACTGATTGCTGAAATATTTAATCAGTGGCTGGGATAGTGCTGAACAGGAAGCAAATCTTTTGATCTCCACTCTTTCATCAAGGCAGCTGTATGACATACAGTAATTCAATACTGGTAAGGGTGAGGGAGAGCACTTGTGAAATGTTCAGCAACTACACATAAGGAATGCAGATAAACTTATTCAGTTTAGTATCGCACATGAACTGTGACATGCTTTTCTTCTTCTCAAAGAAAAGCATGTCATAGTTCATGAACACAAACTAAATAAACATCAATCAACAATCAAGTTATCAGTAAGCTATATTGGCGGGGTGGAGTGTAATTAAGCAAAGACATTAGGAAAATAGATGACAAAAAATATTGTACTGATATATTTTAAAGGCAACACTGCCTCTTTGAAAACACTGGAGAGCTGCAGTGTGAAGAATCATCTGTGCCTCTTTCCACTTTGTGATCAGACAGACTGTTGAAGCATACAGAACATTTTCCAGGCTTCAACTCCCAGGTGTCTTGTAGCCCCAGGATTCCCAGTAAGTAGTCAGCCGGCCTGCCTTGGTGAATGCACTAATGTGACACCATAATCACGCACAGGTGCATTTCTGTGCTTCACAGAGCAGCAGCACAGCACCAGGTTTTTTGGATGGTGGTGGCAGGTGTCGGCCCTAGTGGGTGCTGCATAAACAGCACAAATATTTCAGTCTATTTTTTGGGGGGGGGGGGCTTCATGACTATAATTTACTAAATGAAACCATGTTTACTCTAGCATCATTCTCATTTTTACTTTTAGTAAAAAAAAAAATAAAAAAAAAAGTTTAATAGAGGGCACTGCGGTGAGACCAGTGTAACCATGCGAGTAAGACAGTCACAAATCTTTACCTTTTGCTGCTCCGCAGTGCTACACACACTGGTGGGCCGTGCACACACGTGCAAACGTACAGACACACACAAACACAGGCACTCACAGACACAATGGGTTTCCATCTCACCAGTCCAATAACAGGCCTATTCATTAGAGTCTCTTACAGACAGTATTGACAACCTGCTGACAAACAGTCACTCCAGCATAAACAAATGGAGCAACACAGAAAAGTGAGGCAGGGAGGGGAAGAGACGTAGCAGCTTTTTGATGGAAGAGAAAGCTCCACAAACAAGAGGTGAGCTGGACTTAAAGAAAGAAGAGACCTGCCACTTGCTCCTACTTACACATATATCCACCTAATATCCCTCGCACACATAATATAGTCTCCTAACAAATGAGTGTCACATTTATCTTACATCCTAGGTCAGCCCTGACCTTTGTGGCATATTGTAATTACTGTCATGGGAATAAGTCTTTTTATTCTGTGTCTTGCTACCCAGAGCAGCTATCAAGGTGAAGTGGGTCAAGCACATTGAGCTACTCATCACACAGATCACACAGCACAATGCCACAGTCTTACCTTTTCCCACTGAAATGAGTCATGATATTCTACAAAACAAATTGGTGAAGCTAGTTGTCCATTTGCTAGAAGAACTGCAGAATGCTAGAAAATGACCTTGCAGAATTCCTGCAGTTTCAGCTGCACTCAAGTATTCATGTTATATTCCTGTAATATCTCGGATATGCAACGAAGCCTAAAGGTAAAAAACTGGGCCATGCATACCAAATATCTGGCTCATTAAGGAATTATAATTACTATGTCACTTTGACATAAACAAAGAGAGCAGAGCAGTCATGGAGAAAATGGGGAGGGCAGCATTGCTGATCTGCTCAAACACATTTTTTATGGTGTCTTTGACTTGACCTCTGGAACCAGGTGAGTGTGTGCAGACAATTAGAGGAAGGGGGTTGTAGAGCAATGAATGAGCGAATGAGCAATAGCTATGCAGACAGGTCAACAGAAAGATTAACTTTATGGAGACAGATGAGGTAGGAGTGGACACTCAAAGACAAAAACAAAGAGACAGATTGGCTGCATGGCCCTGAGCTCGGTAGGTCAGCTCTGACTCAAACAGACAAGGCAGATGAGACATGAAACAACATTTAAACATGAACTGTTCATGACATGACAGATCCTCCCCCAAAAACTTTGACATGATGCTAACAAAGTAGATTTTCCCAGGAATGCTTGTCAGACAGTCACCATGCAATATTTGGTGACAGCAAGAAGATCATATGGACAGTTCCTGTCTAAAGGTGGATTATATACCAGGAACTCTCTCCAGGCATTTGGGAGCTGAAAGCATAGAAGTTTTGCCCCAGACAACATGGCAGCCGATCACGATGACGCCACGGTCAACCGAGAAGCTCTACATCAACAGGAGCCCAGTGATCGTGTTCTTTATTAGCTTGGTATTGTTCTCTTGCTGCTTCACTCTCTTCTTCATCTGCACACACACACACATACAGACACACATGAACATACTGACTAGCAGCGGCCTCATACTATTAACTTGGTGCAGAGCCCATGTCAGACAGCTATGGTGGCTGCCTGCAGCTTTGAATACAACCACACTACTATTGCGATGATTAACATCAACATTGTCATTACTATTACAGCAGCCAAAAGCCTCTGTCAGGCCTCCAGAATGCCGACAAAGCTAATTACAATAGAATTGTGAATACAGCATCAGGGACAGAGCAGACCTGGTAAAGGTTATTTGCTCAAGGTCAGTGAAAACAGTGGAAAGAAAAAAACACCAGTAGCCCTGCAGACACAATTGTTGGTGCATGCGGTTCTCACAAGCATACTCAAAAGCACATTTCTTTAACTGCATTCCTACAGCGAAACATATTTCCAATTGAGATATGTTATCACAACGTTGCAGATTTATATCAGCGAGTTGAATCAGGAAATTTGCTGATTGGAGGTCGACATCAACCAATGCCAGAACTGTAAAGGTCATTACAATGACATTACCCTTTTCAGAAGAAGAAAGCTAGAAATGTCAGATCACTCAGTAGCCACATCATCATGCAAATGGAGCAGAATGTTAGGCGCTGGAAAACCTCAGTGTTCAGAAAGAAATAATGAAAGATTCCTATCTGAGTGACAACTTAATAAGGAGAAGCCTTGGGTCAGCTTTTTCAGCAGGTGTGAAGTGGGGAGGTTTAACAAATCATGAGATGCAATGAGAAACACACAGATTTTGAATGCTAGAGCTACAGTTCAGTATCACTGCTGCTGTAAAAAAAAATCCATCATGTATGTAGTTAACATTGATATCAGCATTTCTGCAAAGGCCTGATTTATGCTACTGCACAACTGAAGTTACATTCCATGTGATATCACTTCCACCAAAATTAAAATACACACATTGTAATAACTACCCTAATGTTTAACCAGTGGGTGAGACTGCCTACTGCTTGTTATGGTGGTAGAGTTGTGGTTGAGGAGAGAATGCTGGTGTCCTGGCCAAATATAATTTACGGGAGACAACCTGCAACCCGATCAAGACAGTACTTGTCTGTTACATGAGGCTCAAGTCAAGTAATTGTTCATTTTTAACCAGCTCCAGAAACAGAAAATATGGCCCATGGAAAAAAAAGAGAGATTCAAATTTCAAAAACAAAAAACCTGGACAAAGTGATAAAGTTCTCCTTTTGATGGCTGTTCTGATAGACAAAAACTTTACTGACTGGTTCAAACCTTTAGCTCACAGATATATACACTCTTGAGTGCGCAAACTTCGAGCTCCCACACCTCAGATTACACTGCTCCCTATAATCATTAAAGTTATCTGCTTGAAAAACATGCCTGCCGGGAGAGCAGAGGAGCAGAACTGCCCCTGAATCAGCCCAGGCATGCGTTAAAACAAAGTGGCCTCTCCGGGAGAGCGTGCGGCAACACACACACACACACACACACACACACACACACACACACATACACACACACACACACACACACACACACACACATTTAGAAGAAATACACATGCAATAAACACACGCAGTCTCACAGTCATGGCCGTATACAAATAAGAAGACTCTAGAACATTTTCGCAAGCTGACACATGCTGAATTTCCTAATAAAACCCTCACACATTCTTTGTATATCCAAAGGGCAGCACACCCTGGATTGGTCATGTCACTGGACTTAGTGATAGTGGTAAGCCCCCCGTCCCCGTTCTCTGTGTGAATGTACAAGCTGACTGTGAGGCGCACACAGACCACACAGAATCCCCTCTCCTAGACATGGCCACTATGAGACCAGCATACTAAAGAAGAAAGCACTGCCTGACTCGGAACCCAAAAACAATGTCTAGTAACTGAAATCTATACTGTCCTGCATGCCGAGGACTGTATCTTCTTTTTAAAATGCTATTTGTTTGATGACTTGGAAGCTTATCATTGATTAGGATGGCTATAAAGCAAGGTTAAGGTGGAAACTAGGTGGTACAGTAACACATCATCAAAGACACTTGAATGAATTCTGTACTGACTATTTGTATAAAACTGCACGCCATCAAGTTTAGGTGAAACCATCTTTGTCACTTCTGACAGAACACAAGAGTGGTGGAGTCTGATCATGTGACCAAACAGCCCATAATGATACAGTCCAGTGACAAATGATTTGACCTTCCATGTCATCACTCACACCTGCCATATTAATGGCATACTATTATCATAATTACAAGCACTACCCATAATTTAAAGGCTGATCCAGGCTCTGGCTATTGACAGATGTCTGTGTGCAATGAAAACCAAGCAGAGCACACTATTAAAAAAGAGCTGCTGGTGGCCAAGTTTAAGTAGGGATTACAGCAACATGACTGATGTCTTCAAAAATCCCATGCACCAAAAAAAGCGACAACTCACCCAAAATCATTGCTGTGTGTTGCCTTTGGTGTCCCTGGGTTGACAAGTGTTCCCTCACTGCCCCCTCCCCCGTTTCTCCTGCTTTCTCCAAGGGTACAATGGCTCCAAAATGTCTTTTCAGAGTTCCTCTCCACTCTCCAGAAAGAGGCAACTCAGAGAGGCAGCGCTAGATGTGAGAAGAGACTGCTGCTGCTGCTGCTTCTGCTGCACATGCCGTCCCTTGCTCCTGCCCTCTCCAGGTGAAAAACTGAGTGTGTGAGAGATACTGCGCGCGTGTGTGTGAGAGAGTGTGTGTGGGTGTGTGGGTGTGCATGGAGGAGGGGGTCCACTGTTTCTGCAGTGGTGGCTCAGGTAAGCCTCGGGACAGTATAGAAGAGACAAACAGACAGAGACAGAGAGAGAGAGAGGAGAAAAGAGAGAAGGGGGAGCCTAAAGTGTGACAGCCAATCACAGGGGGAGACTACGGAGCCAAGATCTTCTTCTCCACAGCAGCCAGGAGGAATTGTGGTGTGGTCTCCAACGAACTGCTGACAACCAGTTTCTTCTCTAGTGTATCATTTCACAGCTTCAAAGGGAAGGTCTTCAATCTGCTTTAAAGTCAACATCTGCTTTGGTCTCTCTCTCTGTAAAGCACACAACTCCCTCTCCCATTCTGGCTTTCTCTCCCTCTTTCTGCTTCTTGTTTTTAGGGATTGGATATAACCTAAAGGCACCTTACATGCCTCTGCTCTGATTGGTGGCGGGTTCATCCAATGAGAACAGCAGCACACACTTGTCATCATGCAGAGTGGAAGTCATGAAGGGGAGACAGAGCTTGACTGAAAATGCTGATTCCCAAACCCAATTTCTCCCTTTTATTTGGCACATTCTCCTCACCCATCTCCCCCTAACAATGAGCCTGATTTTCGTGTCTGTCTGTTGCATTTGCTGTTTATTACCCCCGCCTCTCTACCCTCTGACTCCATGTGTGTGTGGATTTGTAAGGGGATTAACCTTTTATCTGTGTGCGTTGGCGCTTCTCTCTTTATCTCCCTCCATCTTTTAACCTGCCCAGACAAAGTTACACATTTTTATCCACATCTGTGTTTCAATCAGAGGGGATGGACTTAGGACTGGGAGTCTGGGGAGTGGGTGTGTGTGTGGGGGGGGGGCAAGCAAAAAGGAGAGATGAAATAGAAAGCGACAGAGCGGAGGAAACAGAAGAAGGAGGGGCAGAGATTAAACTAAATACAAACTGACAGAGGAATGAAGAGACGTGGAGTGACGAGAAGAGACAACCAGAAGGATGGAATATAGAGACAAAGACAGACAGTCGGACACAGAAAATGGGCTGCGGAAAATCTAACTGTGGACCATAGCAATGCAGTCAGTGATTGAAGAAGAGCTTCACAGCCAGCTTCTTATGGTCCACTTCCTCCACACCGAGGAGCCACTCAAAGAATGCCTGCTGTCATGTTGAGCACTAGTCTTTGCCTCTCTCTCTCTCCAGTTTCCCTTGTGAAGAGGAATCACAGAGAGACGTTCTGAAAATCACACGGCCACGATGTTATTGAGAAGCTCAGCGCTTAAGAGAAGGCTTAACAAAGCTGTCAAAAAATTAATCCCCTTGGGCGGGCATGCTTGCAAACACACAGACATAAACACGTGAGCCTGGGGCTACAGAAAATGCTGCCTGATGTTCATAGTGCCTCCTCTTGTCCTGCTCTCTCTTTCCCTTTTTCTCTTCTATCTCTAGCCCCACCACTACCCTTCTCACACTCTCAGGCTGAGGCTGTGAGTCACAGGGTGTTGGAGCGAATACTAAGGAGGCTGGCTGACACCTCCAATACGATCTCTTCACAGCAGCTCCACTGCATACGTTTAGGCTACTGTATGTAAACACTGGCAGTCTTAGGTGCAACAAACACCCACACAAATTCTTGCAGATCCTAAGTTTGGATAAAATCCAGGGACTAAAATCTGCCAGTATTATTGAACATATGGTAGCTCTTAAAGGT
This sequence comes from Pterophyllum scalare, assembly GCA_024447675.2. Taxonomy (NCBI): domain Eukaryota; kingdom Metazoa; phylum Chordata; class Actinopteri; order Cichliformes; family Cichlidae; genus Pterophyllum; species Pterophyllum scalare. The sequence continues at coordinate 114,599 of JAMQGT020012662.1, read as the reverse complement.
GCATAGACATTTTCCCTCTTTCACATCTGCAACCAAGATCATAAACATTTGTAAAAAGAAAATAATGAACTTACAGATGTGGGGCAAGCCTTTTTTTTTTTTTAATAGCCAAAGGACAGATGGGTTAGCAAAAGGATTTTAGCCTGTGGGTACTTGGCTCAACCACACACATACATTGTGTCTGCAGGAAATGGACTGAGTACAGAAAATATTAGTTTTTGAAAATGGGACACCAGCAGCTGGAACAATAGTTATTATCAGCATAGTTGTTCTTGCAAGTTGTTCACGTTTGCGCGTGTGTTTGTGTGTCAGCAAAAGAGCTGAGATAGTGTTTCCTCATTAGTTGTGTTGGTATCAATAATTCAGAGCAGGTCCTTGTTGGTGTTCAATGGGCCGAGAGCTAATGTGCTGTCGGGCCAACGGGGGCCCAGGGCCCAGCGCCACTTTAATGGATGTCATGATGAGAGGGTGAAATTGGAGCATGGAGATCCTGTATCATCCATAGACAAGAAGAAGAAGGGAGGCCAAAGCAAACAGCAGGAGAGAGGAGACAGGTATAGGAAGCTCATGGATAGGGTGAAGGCCACTGAGGAGAGGACAGATGGTATTATTGGACAGGTATGTTTGCAGCGTGGTGATAGAGAGAAACAGGAAGTAGAGAGCACAAGAAAGAAGGAAACTAGTCTACTACTGTAGGTTCCTCTGTTTGTCTGCACAGAGCCTTCAAATACTCATCTCTGTCACCTCTGGATGAGCGAGCGACACTTATGCCTCTATTGTCCACTGGGGAACTATTATAATGAGTGATGGTAATGAATTATGAACTGACATTGTTTTATTTGCCATCCACTTGTGTTGCTAGAGGTGCTTCTATTGCTAATGGTGCTTCAAAATCAACAGAGGAAAAAAACAAATATGGAAATATTTTCATTTACAAGTCCATATTCACAAATTCAAAAAACATTTCTAAGAATGATGCCGTCCGATTACAGAACCGAATTGCAAAGAAGGGGAATTTCCTAAAAAAAAAACAAAGTAGCTTCATCCTTTATATATATGCCAACAGAGACCCAATTTTGCATTCAGTTGAAAAATCTGTCAGTTACACAGGCAATTAATTTTAATGATTTAATTAAAATTAAATCATTGGTGTATTAACTGCTAAACATTGCTTCTGTTTGTGCCGAGTCATTTTTAGGAAGCATTCATGTGCGCCTGAGATGGTCAGAGTTCCTAACTCATGTTCACGTGCTCTTAAATAGGAATGTGAAGGTAACATGGATTTTACAAATCCATTTTGCTGCTGGGTTTGTTTAAACAATACAGCTGTCTGAAGTTTATGATAACTTCACCTGAGTCACCAGGATTAGTTCTATAAACCTTTTTTAAGTAAACTAGGTCACTCTACACAAAATTTTTGCAACCTAATACCAGATAAAGTAATATGTAAAATAATAAGTTTCTTTAAAAAAATCCATGGATCTGCACAATTTTTAAAAATATTTTATCAGTATTATTTATTCAAGTTCAAACATTGTCAGATCATAATGACTTTTGCACAAACATCAAAGTGAACTAAAAGTTCAGCAGGAAGAAGAAAATCTTATAAACCTGTCCTTTGTACAAACTAATAATTTACTAGGAGTTAATGTATATTAGCACAACACATAAAAGCATACATGCGCCTTTGTTTTAGAGTAGTTCGAGAAAAGTTGACTTTAAAATGGTGTTTTCTCCTGTGCTCAGCAAAACTGCAATGATCCATGCATTGCTTTGAGTATGATTCATAAAACTTTCACCTTGACCCAATCATGAAGTTTACAAGCTGAGATTTCAGAAACACTTTGCTGGTGTTCTTTTAAATGTTATATTTTTCACCCCATACCTCAGCACAATAACAGAAATATGGCAGGGTTAAAGAATAATGCAATAACTTAAGTATGTGGTAGTCCAGAAGACTGTTAACTTTATATAACAATGTTTTTTTTTTTCGATTATGATATTTTTTTGCTATTGGAATTTGTTATGATTAACCAAATATAACATTCGAGGACCAGCCTTCTTCTGAAGTGTAAAAGTGCAGTCCCACAGTGTGGAGGAGAAAGTCTGGATGGTACTTGGTGGTTAATCTCTGCTGCCCTCTGTTGATGCACGTCTGTTAATACAGGGTTTATTTCTTCTGCCTTAGCAATAATAGAAAACCAGCTTCGATACTAGCCAAGTGTTTGGAAATCTTCCATAATGTAAAATGATCTCATGTAATCTGAAAGGCTGAATATGTTCCCAGAGCCACATCAGCACACATAGAGGTAAATAAGGGAACTTAACAGAAAGCAGGCACAACTGGTTACAGCATTAAATCCTGTCAAACAGCATCAGATACACCTGGCTCAAGTGGAAAAATATACAATGCAGATTTGCTGGACAGACATGCATGTCCAGCAAAAGTATGAAAGGCTTGTAAATACTCATCTAGAAATACTGTAAATCAAACCTGAGGAAGAGAGTGCACATCTAACTCAGCCCTTCAAATAATGCCAAGATCTGTCTTCCTAATTCTTTCCTACAGGGGAACTGTGCAGTAAATCTACACTCACTGAAATTTGCAAGGGTGACTGTAACTCACCTCCCTTCAAGAGCTTAAACACAGTCAAAATGCAACTTCTCTTGATCATAAATTCAAGTCATATTTCATATCTTGGGCCTTCAGGCATTATGTGCCTTTCCAGACACATTAGTTTTTCTCTTTTCTTCTTCTAAAGTGTTTTTGCACAGTGATGTTGATATACAGTCACTGCCTAGGTCGTATATCAGGCATTTGGTGTTTCCTGTCACTGCAGTGGTGAATTTAGAGGCTGCCTATGAAGGTCAAAGGTGAGTCAGACAAGCAGGTACCATCAATGTACTTTGGCTTTGCCTTAGAATGTGACAAATAAGTAACTAAGTCTACCAGACAATAAATAAGAGCCAGTGTGCCTATGAAATATCAGGTAGTTATAAAGGAAAGCAGCCATCCAAGCAGTCTCTCTCTCTTTCTCTCTCTTTTAACCAAATTATGTTTGTTTTTTGTCATGGGACACATTCCTCTGCAAGTAAGTCAGCTGAGCAGGAGCACAAGGACCTCTGCATTCCCCTTGAATTGGCCTGAGCCTGCAAGTCTGACAGACATATCACTTTGCAAATGTGAGGGATAATCATCCCGCTAAATTTAGACTATTGATCAGGTTGGGATATGTGCAGAAAATATGGCCACTAGTATAGCATGTTTCTTGAATTCTTCACTTTAATAATTTGGGATGCATGTACTTTGTTTTGTGGTTAAGTTGTTACGAGCAATCTTGGGGAAATGGTGAGAAGGTATTACTCAAGATACAGTATGAAGAAAAAATAAATGACATTTCTTGAATTTACTGCCTTGAAATCCTTTATTTTGCTTTTGTTTTACTCCAGCAATTGCTCAGGCAGAGCTATTATGCTTTCACGCACAACTTTTCTCTGTCTTCATTTTTAATGAAGCTATTTTACATTAATCTTTTTTTAATTTTTATTAATTTATCATGTAGCCATGACAAGCTTGATTTATTATGCTTTTGGAAAACAGGTTTTTGATTGGTATGATTTTTTTTCATATACAAAACCAATAAAGTCTCAGACAGAAAGGGAGACTGTGTGTCTGTGAGAATACTGTATATGGATGTGTGTACACAGGTGGGTGTGCCTGTCCTGTGAATCCACACTTGCCTGTGGAGGTGGAGAATGTCACTGTTGACTGTGACACTCTCCACACTTTCCTGACACTTTTACACCAGCTCCACAGGAGGATAGGGTGCCTTTCTTTCCGGCCATGTTTAGATCACACATTTACATCACAACTCCTTGGAGCTCTTATTTATTGAAACTTCACGATGATAATTCGGCTATAAGTTGACACATTATACGCATTGTATTTTAGAGCTCAGTAATTAAAAAGTAATCATCATCTCTCCAGTCAATATTACTAAATCTAAAGTAAGGTCAACCTAAAAAAAAATCATGCATGAAGGAGGCATGCATATGATTTTTATCATATCATGCATATGAGTTTTGTTTTGTTCTAACAAAGAAGTACAAGTGGTGCATACATTAACGCAAACAAGTTTCACTCAAATATGTTTTCCTTGAATAATGTTAGTGTGAAACTTGAGTAAACTCATGTGGAGCTCATTCTGGATGTGACAGCAGCAGGAAACAGGTGGAGCTGTCAGGACAGCTCTCGACTCCACCAATGTATACTTGGGAAAAGGAGAGACCATTGACCTTCATGTACACCCGTACACGTATTTGTTAAATATAATCTAATTTGAAAGAACCAAAGGACATTTATAAAATCAGAAACTGTATACAATAGATCACCACACATTTGCAGTGTTGGATTAAAAAGGAAAGAAAAACAAAAGTCAAGCATACTGGATGCATTACTCCCCACAGAGACAGCACTGCATCATGTTAAATGAAACAGACACAGACATATGTAGTAGGTGATAATAGGTTCATTTCTTACCTGTGCTCCACATTGACTTCACCTCAGCCACTCCTGTTCTTAATGACTAAGTCCAGTCTCTAACACTAGCTAGGTACAACAGGAAACAACTATCTCCTTTGTTAAATCCTTGTACCATTAAACTAGCATGGGGTTTTGGAAGTGGAAGAAAAAAATGATTAAATTCTCATTATTCTGAAAAGTTCTCCAAGTAAAAGCAAACAGCATATACTACGATACTATGAAAGACATGTGGACATAGAGACTGCATACACATTGCCTCTGTCACTTCCCCTCCACCTCTCTACATCATACCTCCTCCCTCCCTCTTACTGTCAGCCCTGTGTAAAAACAAAGCGAGACCAGCAGAGTACAGCAACTAATCTTGGCAGACCTGGTAAGAGCTGTTGTGTCGGAAGAAGGAGCAAGCTGTGTGGTGTAGCGGGAATTCTATAGCAGGGAACAGGGCAGAAAGGGGAGTCAAATGTCAGTGAAAGTGTGAGGAATAAGAAGTGGGGTCCAATACAGAGAGATGGGAATTATCCACCTATGAAAGGATTTTTGGTACAGCACACAGTGTTAATTCTCTAACATTTGCAGAAACCCTTTTTTTTAAACACAAACCTATTTAATGATGAGATTGAAGAAGCTACAGATGCGCAAGTCTCTGTAAATAAGTCCTATAATTCTAAGTGGATCGCAGCACAGTCACTGTAGCTTAAACCAACAGCAATGTTGAACAAAAACTGAGAAAAATAGCACATGCAGAAATTCAGAGGCAAATGCTGTTCTGCAGCAAGCAGCCACCCACCATATAGGCCGACTGCATCGAGCTTAATGTGACATTAGATGTACAGTGAATACCCAACTCACTCCAGGGCAACAATTTGATAAGTCCTTACACAGCATCAATTCCAGCCTCCAGTGACATGCATGCTGTATTTAAGTCACACACTCTCAGCCTTATAAGCAGGCATCGCAGCCCCCACCTCCCCAGGCAGTCTGCAGAAAGATAAGGTTAGAAGGGGAAAAGGACAGCAGTTTACAGATGTAAGCATTTTTTTTTTTGCACCCAGGGGCCTCGGGGGGTAGCATTACAGAGACACACTGCGGACAAAAACTGCCACTGTCTCTCTCAGCAATAAACATGCCATTAAAGGTTGCACTACAAACCAGTTGTGACAATTGTGTCTCTATTTACTTTTAAGTTTCTGAGACGTCCTCACATGGAAAATGCAACTCAAGCATTAAAAGAATTTTTCAGTAAGAATGTTTGATCATGTTACGAGCTGTAGTTACAAGCTGGCTTAGAGCCAGTAGGAAAGAAAGAAGATGACACAGGTTAGGGGGCCAATTTTACTGCACCATTAAAGATAAAGACAAAAAAAAAAAACATTTGGTGTTTTTCTGACATACCCCACTACAGAAGCCAAAAACCATCATGTGCCACCCCACAATCTATCAATCAAGAACAATAAAATGCACCTCAATTTTATGAATTACCATGTGACAAAGCAGGTGCAACAAAACCACATGGATTTGCCCTCTTGATGGATGGAGTGTGGTGTCCTCACAGCCTGCCCAGATTGAACCTGACCAGAGTTTAATCAGTGAAAAGTGAAAACACCTTTGGAAGTGTGCAAAGGCAGTGAGTTAAGCACATGTCAGGTTGAGTCGTTTTTGCTGAAATTATGGCGAGCACTGATGTGCTCACAACCAGATTTTACTCATATGACAAAATGTACAGTCATGATTTACGTGAGCACAGCTTTGTAGACTGGCCATTTAGAGAGGAATGTAACTGCACACCCGAAAAGGTAAGACACTTAAGTGAAACCGTGATGCTTTGGAACATTGTTAAACAGCATTTTCATCACATGTGTTGTATCTTTAATATGCTGTGGGTTTATACGGCTGCTATCTTGGGCAAGTCTTCTTATAAAAAAAGAGCTTGATCTCACTGGGACTTCTTGGTAAAATAAGTGTATTATTTAAACTATGTAAATATGGCTTTACATTTTGACATCATAGTGACCCCAAGTATTTAAGGGAATATGTCATTAAGTCTAACTGTAGGTTAGATGTGTCAAATAGTGCACATGCATAGCATTATTTACATTTGTCTCCATGGATCATAACTGCAATTGTTGAAAATAATCACTGGGATTCCACTTCAGACTTCTATCAGAGACTGACATCTTGCAATTTACAGTTAAGCAGGTGCCAGATTAAGTTTCATCAAGTGTCCAGTGCACTGACCCTGCCCAATGCCTACCCTAGTCTTGTCATGATAGATGGGCTGCTGACATCTTGCTTTGAGTAACACCATGTACCATGTTACCAGTGCACACCCTACCCTCCTGAACTAAAAGGAGCCCATCCTCTGGCTTCATTTTTAATGAAACTTATTCCTTTGCAGAAAAAAATGTCAATGACTTACATTTAGTTTTGGTCTGTTTTAAAACAAAACATTTCAGGCATTACAGTCTCTCTTGCTGCTTGCCTTTGCAGATGGCCAAAGCTGGGTTTGTCCACTGCCCCAGCGAGAATGAGCCAGATGTTGCCTGCTGCTTCTTCTGTCTGATCGAACTTGAGGGCTGGGAGCCAGATGATGATCCCTGGTAAGAAAAGCATTTTGACTTTTTTTTTTTTTTTGTTAAGAATATATTACTGGAGGTGTAAGTGGGTGTGGTAGTTTAGCATCTAATTGTTATCTAGATCACTCAGAAGTGTTACTTATAGCTTAAAGTTTATATGCAGTAGACTGGCTGTTGCATTGATGTTAATAATCAACCAGTAGTTCTGATTTTTCTTTTTCTTTTTTTTAAATAATATAAATTGTATTTTTGTTTTTCAAGAGACTGGCATGCTGATTGTGTATCATATAACATCTGACCAGGTCAGAGCATGTGAAACGCTCCCCTAACTGTGGCTTCTTAACCATGAAGAAAGACTTCACTGAACTAACTGTGGCTGAATTCTGTCACCTGGAAAAAGAGAGGCTAAAAGTTTACATTGTAAGTGCCCTTTACTAGACTGTGTGAAATGAAGTTAATTTTTCCTTAATTCTTATAAAGTCTTTTTTTTCTCCCTTTTTCCAACATTCTGCTTTTTAGAAAAAGGTCTGTCACAAGAAGATGGCTTATATGAGGGAGGCCGTAGACCATACACTTGAGGTGCTTAACTCTCAGTTGGACTCCATTTGATTCTATTTATTTATGGCCATTTTTTTCAATACTAGTCTTGAGTGGTCAACAAGAACCTGCAGTCTTGATTCAACAGTATGACTGGATGGCAGTTCAGAGTATTAAGCCTTGGGTGAATGCTATACTTTGTAGTACCGTATTTGACCACAAGATGGTGCCTTTTTCATTAAAGCTGCAATTTTCCCATAACGCAGATACACTTTGATATTCCCCAATCTCTCCATCAAAACCTTCGCAAATGCACCCTGAAATGAAGGCACACATTGAGCTGGATTACAATGCGGGCTATATTCCCTCTTTTCAAACAAATACTTACCATTTTCCCGAACGTGCCACCATCCCCACCACCCCTTTTCAAACCTTGACCCTGGACAGATGGCCCGAAGCCCCTCCTTTTCAATACCAACTGTTGCCCCAGTAACATCTGTTACATATAGGGGAACAGTGTGCACTGAGAGGGGCTTGCCAGGACACTTCTCTAACCCTGAGGAGGACTGAAATTCAAGAAATACTGCAGGATGCTGCAGCTGGCAGTGGAGGGTGTGGGAATTATAGTTGCGTGATAAACACTTGACTGGTTTCATTTAGCATTTAATGAACTCTGAAATTATTTGGCATTGCTTTTTGTCTTTTATGCAAAATAAACATGATGTAGGGCTCAGGTTGTTTCTCACCATGTTCTATTGGAGGCTTGGTTGGATGGAGTGCAGGATTAAGAGATACTATCCCTTCCCCAACCTTCCACTGCTCTGGATTAATGTCTAATGTAACACTCTGGCCACTGAGCCCAGATCAGCTGCTTAATTCTTTTATCCGCTCACTGCAGAGCAAATTGAAGAGAATATTTTTAGACAAAAATAAAGTGAAATGCCCATAGCTGATGTAACATTTCTAATAAAACTGTTCTGCTTCCATCTTCTCCCCCCCTCCCCCCGGACTCTTTCTTGCAGTGCTGCTGTAAAAATATTTCCTCTCCTGTCCACATTTTAGTCTTGAAGCTAAATGCAGTCATTTTAGATGAAATGTTAAAGGGTGTGAGTGTATGTTGGGTTGGTACTGGCGAAGATCCACGCTGTTTACTGATGAGGTGGTGAGGTAAGCGGTGTGGCTTTGCATGAATACACAATCATAAGGGGGATGTATGCAATAATTGCTAATGTAAGTCTAATCAGGGCTTATAACCACATTGTGCGTCAATCCACTTATTTATGTGTGCTCCAGAAAATGAACAAAGAAAAGCTTGGTGTGACTTCTGTCCCAAAGTGGCACAGATGTAATAGATGAGCTTATCTGTGGGAATGGTGCAAAAATATTTTAAATTACTGGATCATAACTGAGCTGGGAGGATGCCCTTGTACTTTTCCCATCCCATTATTTAGGGCATCAGTAAACCTAATGAATTGCACTGTATAATAACAGGAGTCTGCAGAGCACTTCCACACACAGATGTGGTTCTTTTCTAAACTTAACTGTGAGAAAGATTTGTACCAATGGCCTGACTGCAGTCTCCCGATGAATGGGTTTCTCCTTAATAAAACTGTAAACGGCGAGTGTAGCAGATGGACAAATTGACAGATGTTACTAACTGAAACTTTACAACCTGAGCTTTCCTTCCAGCCCCATCTGTTGCTCCTGCAACCAGTGCCTGCCTCTACCCTCCTCCAATGTTTCTCATCAGCATCTATTACAGGATCCTCTCCCCTGATGCTCCATAGTGCCCGAAATGAATGACCTCAGCATTTATGCTCTCAAATGACCTGTTTTAACCCTTCATAAACAAAGGCCAAATCAAAAGATGTCATATGAGAGCAATGAAGGCATTAATATCTTCTTTGTTTTCAATGTAACTTTTTTTTAAGCTTCACACTCTTGTTTCCATCTGAAAAGTTCTGATGGGAATATTATAAAAAGGATAAATGACTGGCATGTAAAGAGGCCAGCTGACACAGAAGCTTAGACTCCATTGTGATTGTGGACCACAGCCTGTGAGTGCATTTAAATGATGAATTTGCTGATAGACTGCCAGATCAAGGACAATGACTTGCACTGTTCATTGTATTCTAAGAAAGGGGAAAATTTTGTATTTCGGTTTTCTTCTCTGTCTAATGTTCTCATTTCTGGCTACAAGGCATGCTGGCTGCTTGTCCTCTAAGACACCACAGCCCCTCTACCTTGGCTGTGTTTTGTGCCCTTTTCCAAAGGGACCTCCATCTGTCCCTACACTCAGCCCATTGTGGTGTCCCTAAGCCCAGAAACTTCCACAATGCTGTGGGCGTGCACAGGGGGGGCCTAGGGTAAACACGACAGCATCCAGATCCCATTAGAAGCTCTTTAACTCTAACACCCTACTACTTGGAGAGAACTCTGGGAGGGGAAGGTCCACCCCTCGTCTGCATGCACACAGTGTCACCTTTTACACCCACTTCCATGAGGTAATGAACCTGAGGGCTACACTCTTTCTTCCCCCTTCCGTGTTTTTGATCTCTCATTTTATATTTTAGAACAAGCTCTTACTTTCTGTTTAGTTTTCCTTATTTTGTTCACATTGATATTGATCTCTGAACTTTCACTGGATGTTTCACAGGGGAATCTGTGTAATCAGAGGAAAAACCATCTTTGGATGTTTGACTTAACGCTGCCATTTTGTCAACACCTTTCTAGAGTTCAATTAATAATTCATACTCTAGTTTGAAGTGATATTAAAGGACTTGTCTCAGTACTTTAAAAAAAAAATTTAAATCAGCAACTTCCATGTATCACCAGTCCAAATCTTGATTATTTTAAATAATCAAGATTGTCTCTTCCTGCCTTTGACCACATCTTTTTCCTCCAGCCATCTCCTTGCTCTTTCTTCTACCAGCTGCTCCTGTAAGTCTAGGGTGTCTCCATTTTGGGGTGCTTCAACTCTCAACCTGTATATCTATATCCCTATGTACCCCATAAAAGCAGAAGCAAACATGTGTTTGCGTGTGTGTGTGTGTGTGTGTGTGTGTTTTTTTTATGCATGTGTGCTGCAGTCCAAGAGGAGGGGAAATCACTGTGTTCACCCCAGCTTAAAGGCAGAGGGATTACTGGTGCACAGACACTGATTAAACCCTTCCTGCGTCCTATGGCCCCATTAATACAATCTTAATCACAATGCTTCATCCCTCCATCTAGCTCCTATGGATCAGGACCTTTTCATTTTCATGTGAGTGACTTGTTTAGCCAGTGGATTAGGAATGCTGTACACGAAAACTAAAATAAAACCAGAGAAGTGAATGAGTGGGGAAAAACTGAGCTTTACAGTAAACTTCAGAAACTCTCAGCTTAGATTTGGTATTTTTCTGGTTTTACATGTGATGTTATATTCCTCTGAAAAAATTAATTAGCCTCAACGTTATCACTTTGTTGCCACATGGACTCATGTTGCCAGCATCCGCTGTGAAATAACTCATATAAAATAAATACTAAAGTTTAGGAATCACGAGCTGACGTGCAGCACCCATAACCTATGTGTGCTGATATCTGACATGACCTCACTCTCGCAGGGGATTGAGCTACAGGTTGTGCTCCTTTGCCTGCCGCCTCAGCCAAGATGGCATTACAGAGCATGTGTTCCCTTGCCATCAAGAGATCCACATCATCATGCCTTTATTATAGACAAGAACCACTTGGTGTGTGTGTGTGTGTATGTGTGAAGTACTGTAATGTTGGGAACTTGTGTAGCCTTTTTAAATTATTTTTACTAAATTATTACTTTCAATCATTTTAAAATTATTTAGGTTCTTTCCACCACTCAATTACTTTTTTGTGTGTGTGTGTGTGTGTGTGTGTGTGTGTGTGTGTGGGGTTAGTTCCACATCTTAAGTTTTTATATCAAAATCTCCACCAAGCTCCAATACCTGAAACTGTCCTGTGTTTCCTAATCTAGTATCCAAAGTCAATTTATAGGAATTATTTCCATATCCTCCCACTCATATATTTGGACTATGGTGGATAATTCACACGTCCCCGAACCCCCTCCTGTCTTTGCTGTAGCAAAATGGCAAAGGCACAAAGAGCGTGTACGTCAGCTACTTCTTTCTCACAGTGTGTCTGCCTGTGTGTAGAGCTATGTGTCAATCCTGCGCCAAGGCTGACACACAGGAGCAGAGGGGACAAACTGTGATTGAGGAGCAAGGACCTCAGTCACCTCTGCTGCCCTCTCCTCCTCTTTCCTCTTTTCCACTCTTCCACAACACACTTACTTCCCTTTCCCCTCTCTCATCCCTCCCTTTTATACTCACTCTCTTCTCTTTCTCCCCAAATTGGCCCAGCTGTCCATCAGCCCCCTGCAGTTCCCCCAGCTGTCTGACCTCCCCAAACGAGGAGCCCAACAACAATACAGGTCACAGGTCAAGAGAAAGAACAGGCTGCGTTCACAATAGACCAGTGGCGCCCACTAAAACAATCATTCCATTTTCTCTTCCAGCCCTTCTCCACTGTTGCCAGCACTGGAAAAGATCTTTGGAGGGCTAGCTGAAGAGGGGGGGGGTCTCTCAGAAAACAGCATCCAAAGCACCTTGCACTTTTTCACAATTGTCTAAAGGGCCACAAGGATAAACACTCTTGTACACACCAGCTCTTGTTCTCATCACTCCATCTTTGCACTCTGCCACCCTGTTCTTTGTTTATTTCAAGAGCCATCATGTCCTTCAGCACAATCGTGAAAGTCAAAACTGATAGTTTGGTCATCAGTCGAGTGATATAAATGTTTTAGGAACCTTGCCAGCTTCACATTAGCTCAGAACTGACATGTCTTCTTGCTGCTTTGATGACTTTTTACCTCTTATAGGACAGTATGTATACACATTATGTTAAGATTACATTATTTTCAAATAAATATTTTTTAAAGCTTGCTTCCTCCACACACATGTTCTGTGTTGCAAAGAAAACTCAGGCTGGTCCTCTCTTTCAGTAAAAGTGGATGATTTATTGGAAAATGGGTTCTTGCCCTACAGTGTTTTGGCATGAGCTAGATGGGAAAATGGGACACGTGGGAGAGAGAGCCAACGATAGAGGCTCAGAGGAGCCTGTGTGACATATTCACCTGTTCCCCAGAGCTGTTTTCCCATGGCCCAAAAGCCTCCCGCCTGACCTGACAGAAACCCTGAAGCAAGCCTGTGAACGACGTCATGCACAGACTTTCTCTCACACACACGCGCGTACACACACACACATCCTGCAACAGATCTCTATTACCCAGCCACAAAGTACTACTCCATTCAGTCTCTGAAGATTTTTAGAACTAGAACTGTGTGCAAAGTCAGTGAAAGTGATTAATTCATGTTAAAAAATAATTATAAATAAAACTGGAACTTATTTGACTAAATTAGTAATTTGTTATAAAGTTAATAAAAAGAATTAGTCTTCAAATGTGGGGTCTCAGCAAAAAAAGCATTCCCTCCATTATCCACTGTGTTCTATAATGAAAAAGACTATTTTAATGGAAACATCGCCTGGTGGTGTTTACAGCCAGCTATTGTATCGCTGCGTAGGTCGTCGTGTTGAACTGAAATGTAAGACATGGGTGACAGCGTAACATCAGAAGACATGGCACACGTGGTACTATGGAAATAGCATATAATATAAGAATATTTATTTAATTAAGTGCGAAACAGCAAAATATCAACAGTACAATATGACATAATTTGTGACACCAAATGAACAAGTACCTGAAAAGAGCTCAAATAAATAAATTAAATACAGTACAGCTACCAGTGGCTGGCATCAAACCAAGACAGTGAAATAGAAACAGTGCTGAGAAAAATATAAAACAGACAAGATATTATCAAAATAAATATTAAATACAGATATAAATAAATGCATTGCTTTTCTTAAATTCAGAAGGAAATTGGCTGTAAGCCTCAGTGCACAGTGGGTGACTTTTTGCGATCAATTTCTTTGTATATGTAGACATGTAGATATTAAAGTTTTTGTTCAAACATAAGCATATTGAAGCATCTGAGAAATGCTTCAGCAAGGACATCTGATTTTAGTAAACTAATCTTTACTTCCACTCTTTAACAACTGATGAAGTAACATGTTAAAAAAAAAAAAAGATTACCTTATAATAAAAAAAAATATGTATACATGTATGTATCAGGTAGATTGAGTTGAGGTGATGAGTCTTCTCTTTGCAGCAGTCAGTGCTCTCCCAGAGTACTCAGACAACATAAATGCAAACCTTGTTCTCTATACAGTCTGTTCCACAGTCATCCTTTTTACAGCAGTTTATACAGGAGCAGTGCTTCTACTCTGGTTATTTATTACAGTCACTCACTCATTGGTACAATCACATTTCAGATGGTACCCATCTGAGAGGTGATGAGGTGAGAGGGAGTGAAGGAGTCAAAGGCCACATCCAGGGGCAGCTCGATAGCGAGAAGCCTGTAAAAGTGGATGGGCCAGAGGCCCCCCTGGTAGGCTGCCTGTTGTGGAAGTGGAGTAATGGTGGGATGAGAGGTAGTGAGCATGGTGGGGTGTGTAGTTCCTCTCGAATCATGTGGAGATGGCTCCTGCTTCAGGGCAAAGTTGCCACTGATGCTGAGGGGGGGAGTGAGGGCCCATCATACGGTGGGGTGCCACTGCTGCACTCGTTAGGGGAGGGGTTGTCATATACAGGCCCCTTGAATCCCTTCATTTGGAGGAGGTGAGATGCCTCCAGGGAGCCATAGGGTGGGCTGGGAAGACCTGGGGATGGGTAGCTGAGGGGATGGCCAGTCACCATACTACCCATTCCTGGACCTCCACACTTGTCTTCCAGCTTGTTAAGAATCATTGGAGTGGGTCCCAGCTGCAGGCAGCCAGCCACAAGGTTACTAGTAGGCTGGGACAAACCTTTACACAGCATCTCCACAAATCCATGACTCTCTGGGGACTGGCCACTTTCAAGAACCTCCGACAAAGCCCAGATGTAATTTCGCGCAAGCCGTAGAGTCTCAATCTTTGACAGCTTTTGTGTCTTAGAGTAGCAAGGCATCACTCTGCGCAGATTATCCAGAGCATCATTCAGCCCATGCATACGAGAGCGTTCTCTGGCATTGGCCTTTATTCGCCGTGCACGAAACCTCTCCTGTCTAGCTTTGGTCATCTTCTTCTTTTTAGGGCCTCTCCTTTTGGGAGTATTTTCTCCATTTGGTCCAGCCTCTTCATCCTCTTCCTCCTCTTCTTCTTCCTCCATATCCTCACTACCCACTTCTGTGGAGGAGTGGATGCGACCCCCTACGGTCAGGCCATGGCGTCCCCTCATCTCCAGTCTTTCATCTCCATCCTGTGAGCTGCCGTCGTCCTCAAGCCAGCTGAGGGAGCTCACCAGCTCACTCATATCCCCACTTTTCCCAAATGGCTTGGTCATCATTTTGATCTAAAGAAGCACAGCACATACAAAAAACTCAATGCTTCAGGATTGAATGTCTGAATTTAAATCTATGATGCTATTCCCTAAAGTGTGATAAAACTGTATTATTATTTATTACTGATAGGCACTAAAAGAAGCATGTGATAAACAGAACACATATATGGAGTGCCAGCACCTCTGTCACACATTTTTTTAAAAAGAAATCCTGTAATAATTTAAATAAATTTCACTGTGATATTAAGTTATTAAGGAATACATGGCTGTCTTCAGGATGACATGGATGAATGGTTCCCTGCTGTTATACTGCAGACTTTCAGAGACGCTGTCAATCTGGGACACCACAGGATTTACTCAGCATATAAAGCTCAAAGATTAAATAGGCAACATACAAATCAACAAACATGTAACCCCCCCCCCCGCCCCAAACACACACACACACACACGCAGTTTTATCTATTTTAACCGTTAGAGATAAATTTCTGTTATTATTACTAGATTTCTAACTCTTGCAGAATAAATCTATGTTGCCTAATAATTATATTTTAAATAAATAAATGTGTTTTTACCTTGGTGTTAAGTGAAACGTAGAAAATGTATTGTTTTGCAAAAATGCCCTATTTTTTATTGGGCATTAATGTGGGTTCATTTAAAGCAAATTGTGTAGTATGAAATTTGGGCTTACATTTCTGTCTGTACTGTACATGCTGAACGTAATAGAACAGCAAATAAATAATTATTAGGTGTCTTGAAAAGTTTTCACTATTATAAATAAACTTGAGGGATTTTTTTTCCAGCAAAGTTGCATGCGTTAGATATATTAGCCCTAATGAATTATAGCTATATATTTATTTCTTCTTGTTTCTTTTACTGGACTTGGACCTAAAATGAATAGAAGTGTCAACTCACCTGTTTGAAATCCGCGCTCGCTGTGTTCACAACAAATTTTAAATGTCTAACAGACTGACAAACGGGTGATAAGTCCAGAATTGCCTCGTTTCTTTCTTCGCGCAGGAGATTTTGTGTCCATAAAATCTTCTGCTCCCTCAGATGGCCATGAGTACGCTTGGAACTTTCATCTCCAAATGGCACGATCAGGATGATATATACATATATATATAATTTTTTTTTTTGCCTTTAGCCGGGTAAGTCCCTCCCTCTGCCGCCCCTCCCACCATCAACTTATCCAAACGCGCGTGCCACGCTCGTGACCAGGAGTTTCAGCCAATGTTAGGGGCTAATGGAGAGAGAGTCCGCCAGGGAACATGCACGACCAATTCTTATTTTGTGGTCGTTGTTGAAATCATGAGGTCCGTGAGTGTTTTACAGGTCAGAAATGCACAGTGGTCGGCTCAGACGATCTTGAGGACAGTTTGTGGCAGTTTAAGGAGCGTGTAAAATGTTGCTTTGCACCTTACAGTCTGTAGATACCGATCCAATGGTCAGATTTCATAAGCCACCGACTCTTTCCCAAATGCTCATTTGCTTAGGCTACTATCATTTAAAATATATATTTATATCGAAAACACAAATAATCATTACCTATCCCAAGCTCACCTTATCCTACGACATTTTACAATATTTTGTAGTTGCCAGAATGCCACTCTATATCTACGACACGGTCACACCTTTAATTGAATGTTAGAGATTAAAAAAAAAAAAGTACCGTAATTGAGTACAGGCTAAATTGGTAACAGCTTAAACCCAATAATTTTCCACCAGATTTCGGTATAACGCAGGACTTTACAGTTAAGCTTCCAACCAGAACTTAAATTAAGTTCTCCTACAAACTTATTGTAGCCTAGAGTTGCCCTCACTTTTGAAAACAGAGAAATCATAAAAGGAAACAAACACCGATCTGTTTTGCGACTGCGTGAGTGTGTTAACCATCTTAATCGATTGTCTATCTCTTCATTAGTCGGTTAGATTATACATTTTCCACTTCATTAAACGCAGTGTGGGCTCAACCTTCCATGAGTTAAGAGACGCTCTTCCTTGTGTGCGCATGTAAGTGATTTTGACAGCGTGGTGTGCATAGAGCAGGTGTGTGCGCTGTTCAACCACTCATTCAATTGTTTCCTTCAATTTTTAGCGTCATATTTGGCCCCAAGGAGTTGGTAATCTGATTACTCAGTCGATTGGTCCAATGATCGAGACGTATACAGATTAACTGTGCTTAAGAGAAATCATTTGTAAATGTAATCATTTACACTATGTAGTTATCAGATTATCAATACATTTGGCTTTGTAAGGCATCTTTTGTTTCGTTTGGAGTTTTATAAACAAAACTTTTCACCGCAGTGAGAACGCTTGAAATGAGTGTGATCTTTTAATAAGGCTGCGCAAATCTTATGTCAATATTGGTCATTTTGCACAGTTTTGACTACAAATGCCACAGCATAAGAAACGCGCGCCAGTCGTCGTGCGTGGCGAGCCGCAGCGCCGTGGGGGTCTATTGTTACTTCTGGCCACTGACAGACGGGGTCTTGCGAGTCGCACGTGCCCCCGCATTGATCCCATTGTGCGCGCGATTGCGCACAGCTGTGCTCGTGACTGAACTTTTTCGACTACCCGGTGGAGTCTCCTTGTTTTTAAGAGCGATGTCCAGTATTTTCCATGTCTGAGAAATAAGATACAGTCACGTAGTTAATGGACAACAATGCTTAAAAACAGGCACTTATAAAAACGAGTCATTAGACGCAGGCTAACAGATGGCTGAATATGGAGGCACTGGGGGTGGGGTCATCTGTTGCTTGGATGCTCAGGCGTCACTCTCTTCACCCCAGGATGATGTCTCGTGCTGAAACAGTCCACCTCCCTAATCACTCCTGGTCAGTGCATTGGCCATAAAGGCATGTGGACAGAAAGATGAACCTTGTCCGTGTGTGTGTGCGCTAATATAATGTGCCCAAAGCTCCCCTGGTACATGCACTTCAACCCCCCAAACACATACACACTCCTCCTGTCCCAGGAGTATGAGTATGGCCACGCCACACCTGCAGCCTGCATGGGGAATTGGAGTCTAGCAGTCTACGACAATCCCCATCCGTTTCCCAAATGACTGACTGACTAACGGAAAGGGAATTGCCCTACTCCCATTTAAGCAATAACATAGAAAGCCAACCTTCCGGAAGAGGTCATGGTGAACACATCTGATCTGAACCAACTTTTGATGAGTTTGCATGATCTTAACCTGGGATAGACCTGAATATTTCCAACCCTGACTTACTTTGTTCCAATGAAATGTAAAGGGCATATTAAATCAAAGATTTGGAAGAAAATTTTGCGAGCATAGATCAGATTTTAGTGTATGCTTTGGAGACTGATTGGCAAAAAAAAAAAAGAAATGCATAGTCAGATTTGGCATGAGCTGTCCAAGACAAATTTCTGTTTATGACCAAAAGAGTACCAGTCCCACTTTAGCTTTTTAAGTGCTGTTGTTGGTATTAATAGGGGTAACCCCAATCCTTACAAAAAAAACACTGCCACAAGTGAGTTGTCTCGCACTCTTGTCCCCTGGGACTCAGAGTGGAATGGGAGGGATTGGTGCACTGTGCTGACAGATGGGTCCTTGTTCCTGTCTTTTTCTTCATCTCTATCTCCTGCTCCCTCTTTTGCTAAATCACAGACACACTCACACACACCAAGACTGCACGAATACAATAGGAATTAAAGCTCTACACACATGCTCCCTGGCTCGCGCCTGAAAGCTGAGCCCCCTTGTGCTCATAAAAGATGCAAGGAGCTTGGATTTGTGAGAGGGGCTGGCATGCTAAGGAGTTGGGGTGAGGTGGCACAGGGTGGTGAGGCTAAAGAGAGAGATGAAACTTCACTGTTGTCAAAGAAAAGTTTCTACTGTAGTGTTTTCTCTGTGACACTTTTTGGCAATCAAAAAGTGTCCACATCTATTTCATGTGCAAGTGCACTTAATCCAACTATTTTCAAGTTATTTTATTGTTGTGTGTTCAGAAGTCTCAGGGCTCTCATCCTTCCATATGTTGTTCATTCAGGCTAAATACAGTTACACAGCAGACTTTCCTGAAGGAGGGACTGACAGGCCTACTGATACACACTCAAACACACTCAAACACACATATATAGTAAAATTTTGGACTTGAAACCTCAGTTAAATGTTTTGATAAAACATCAGTTGTTCTCAACTTTAACTTTGGTGGAACTGGAAAAAACATATACATAAAGAAGACCTTAAATAAATTACAATTGTTTTTTTCCCCCCACATTAAACTATGTATACATGTAAACAACAGTGTAAATCAGAGCTCACAGTTGTAAGTTTTCACACTATTCCAACTGTAGCCCATTTAGATTAATGTTATACTGCTGATAATACAGTATGGCAGACTCAGTAAAGGTGTGTGTGTATTGATGCCCCACAGAGAGGTGTACGGTTTATTTATCCTACTGTGTTTGAACATAATCCCATGTTCAACTTGATACCATCTTTTTTTCCTTCTGGAAAATCACTTGTCATATCCATATGGTGCTGATAACTTAGTCTATTGGATCAAAATTGGAATTTAGATGAGATCTAGCAGCATTTCATCTCCAAAATATGAGTAGATTGTTTGCAGCTTATTCCTCTTACTTTGGGCTAATGGATTTGGAAAACATTCCAATCGAGCAGAAATGTGTCTACAGATTGGGAATCAGGCCTGAGGGCAATTCTCACTAAGTGGGGAGAGAGCCATTAAACAAAGGTGCCTGTGGTTTCATATTCAGGATACTTTACAACCTCTGTCCCAGGACATCAACAGTGTTTTTGGTTGTGCTGTTAGAGGGGGGCTGAAGAGGGGGAGGAGGATCCATCTGCCATGCTGCCGGTCCTCTGGGAGATGGGCATATCCCAGGGGTGTTTTGGAGAGAGAGGGTCTGAAAGGATTACACCCAACCACTAATCAACGACGGTAATCTGTGGGCCCCGATACAAAATCCCCTTCGATCCAAACAACAATTTCAGATAGAAGATAAAATCTGAGTATACAGACATCTAACTGACACTGAACAACCTGATAAATGTGAGGACAGATTCAGGTGATTTTTTTTTTTTCATTGGAAGAATCAACTGTGAAGGTGTGATTGGCAAAGAGCCATAGTGTCTCTGTGATCAGGTGCAAGTATCCCACAAGTGGCCTAGTCTGAATCCCAGTGTGACCATTATGCAAATATAGCAACTAGACAAGCCTACAACATAAATTTGTCTAACGGATAAAAGCACTTTTCTAATCAAATCTGAATGCAAAAGGTACTTTTCCTTGTAACATGTGTGATGATTATTAGTCAGAATAAGAAAAAAAGTAAATAAATTGAAAAATATTTAATAAGCATTAGGCCCAATATTATGTAGTTAGATATATATTTTTATTTTTTAGAAAACAAGGGTCTGTATGTTCAAGAGGGTGAACTTATAACAGCCTATTTTATGATGTTATACAGTGAGCCCTGCACAGCGCTTGTCCCTGAGCCTTATCCAAATATTCTGTCACAGCAGGCAACAACAACTCAGCAAGGTGCAGCTGCTGAGTTGTTGTCCCTGCAGGTCTCTCCATCTAGTGAAGAAATAGTGGGGAATCAAGTTGCCACTAGTTTCATTGTTCCCTGTCAGTATGGTTTTGATGTCTTGGGCTTGGGTGGGGTCTGGGTTTGGCAGCGGTGGGTTTAAATCTCCACAGGACTATAGAAGATGCTGCCTAATGATGGTGCCAGTCCTCCAGGGCATAGGGAACTGGAGCATCCTGGCCTGCACCTCCACTACCTCCTGCAGAAGTACCCCACTGGCTAGGCAGCCTCTAAGCTCCTTCTATCCCCATAGCTTCATTGTTCAGTGGGCCCGGCACTGTCAATATTAAGCCTGGCTAATGTGATCTAGAGGCAGCTGGAGCAGCCCCGATTATTACCATGACACAGCCGACTGAGGGGTGTAATATCATTAAAAATAAATCAGGTGGTTTGGAGATTTGCTGTAGCAAGGGGGACTTTGAATGACATTAGGTAGGAGAAGTGCCATAATTTCATTAGTCAATTGGGGCACCTCAGAGGATCTGTTGAAACATTTCCTTTAAGTTGAAGTAATTGAATCTGCCTTCATAACAATCGACACAATGTGGAAAACAAAGAAACTGATGATGGTAGGTTTTTTGTCGAATAATTTAGAAAATTAATTTCATACGCATATGGAGACACCTGCAAAACACAAAAGGATAATATTTCAATTTGCTAATTACAGCATATATGGTTGATAATCTATTTCAAAGCAGACGTATAGGATATTCTCAGAGTTATTAGCCTCATGCGGTGGATTATTGTTGGAAATGATGAGGAAAACGTGAAGCCATGGTAATCTTCTTAAACTATCTGACACTGAGCTGTCTGCTCGGCAGACTCATCAGCAATCAGCTGGCAAGTGAATAGGCTGCAACCTGACAGAATCAATAGGATTAACGCTGAAAAATAAACTACAGTCCATGTAAAAATGAATACATAAAAACATTTTAAACAATTCCTTAATTTTATTTGATCTTGTTTCGTTTTATTTTGGTAATGGGATGGTAATTTTGTTGTTGTTGGTCTTTTTTAACCCTCGTTTTGCATGTTCGATCGGCTATTATGAAGCACCAGAAGTGCCGTTGGCCGCACAGCAAAGGTCTTGTGTTGCTATTGTTTCGACGCACTGGACGCATAAAAGATGATTTCAAGGCCCATTGAACGCGCGATGGATTGTGCCCAAAAGTGACTGAACAGTGGAGCGCAAAGACTATTGGATGAGCGGGTAGAGTGACACCAGAAGTTGTAAATTTTTCAGCATGCACAGTAACAGTTCGATAATTTATCATAAAAAGGTCACTCCTAAAGCCTCATTAAAACGCTTAAGCGGATGAATTGCATTCATCCGTCTATTCGTTGACGGCAAACATTTTATGGGGTCGAGTGCGTCTTGTCCTGTGGTGTAATAGTGACATCTAGTGATACACTTTAGGACTGCTATTGCGATTGGTCAATGATTGCAAAAGTATGGGCTGCGGCCCACTGGTGGGTCGTGAAGGTACTGCAGGTCGGACGCAATAAGTCATTTACATCTGATTTTATTTTATTTTTTATTTACTTAACTAAACTCCTTAATTTTCCTAAGATTTAAAATTTAAAATATAGGAATATATAATTTTAAAATACATCTTTTAAACTTTTAGACAACTTGATCTTGTGGGATAAACTTACAGGATAATATGCACTTATATAGGGAGAATCAAAAAATAATCATTTGGTTTGTTTTTATAGGATAAAATTTTGGGTGTCTTGTTCCAAAATCAAACAGATTTTGAAATTATTACAATGTTTTTCTGAGATCCCAAAGCAACTTTTGAATCAGCTCTTGTAATTTAGTTTACAATATCAATGAAATAGCTGCATTTAAAAAAGAAACTGAACTAAGGAAACAAAGCAATGTTATTTAAGAATGACTTTCTTACTACTGTTCTCCCTTTTCTGATCCAATTTTGATCCAGAATTAATGTTATATTTTGTTGTTAGCTGGAAAAAATAATAAAGCCACTGACTGAGAATTAACCTCAACAAATAAATCCCCAAAGTAGATTTGTGTCTCTGACAGGAATTCAAGCAAATGTGTAAACTACTAATTACAGAATGTAAAAATACTTTATTAGAAATATACATAAAATGTGAGAGTTTTTAAATAAGTAAAACTTTATTAGTTTATCAGCAAAATTTCTTATATCAAAGTTAAAGCTGCTCCTTCTTTCAGATATTCATCTTATTTTATAAGCAGATTCTGCACCAGAAAATCCACAACCTTTTTGGACCCACGAAGTATCAAACAGATACAACTACGTGAATATTAGAGTCCTCCTTACCCCTGCCTGCCTTCAGCTCCTGCAGCTCCCTAAAAGTATGATAAAACTGAATAAAACTAGAAAATTCCAGGACCTCCAGAATCCAAAGCTGTTTGTGAATGTGTGTGTCTTGCTGTGCTGGACCTGTGATGGACTACTGATCTGTCTGGTGTGTGCTTTGCTTCTCACCCTGTGACAGTTGGAAGATGCTTCAGCACCCGCTAAACCTAAACTGGATAAGAGCTTAAATAACCAGATAATTTACCTTAAGAATCTTCAATGATTTTTTAAGTTTCAAATTTTTAACAAAATAATCTAATACTATGTCCATTTATGCACAATGGATGTATGGATTATATCTGTGTCAGGGTATATATAGCATCATGTAGCACCCAAGTCCCCTCTCTTTCTCCCTCTCTTTGACACACACACACACACACACACACACACACACACACACACACACACACACACACATTTCTGACCCAAATAAAAGAAGTCAGGAGAGGATGGCAATTTCTATATTTGTGCCTTCTTTTTCGACACCCTCACTTTCATCTCCACTCCTCCCACGCTTTGCTTCACAAATTCACCTCTGCCTCATCCACCTGCCAGTCCCTGAGCATCATTGGCATCATAAATCAGATCTCCTCCCCTCTCCTCCATAGGATACACCCAACTTACTTCATAGCTCGATATTTTTCCTCTCAGCAACATACTGGCAGTTAGTGCAGAGATCTGACAGTGAGTTTAACTATTCTAGGACTTAAGGAATGGCTCAGAAAAGAGAACCCTCCATTAAGAAGTCTCCCTCACCAGTGACCCAACCCAGACTGGGTCCTCCTTACCCCTGCCTGCCTTCAGCTCCTGCAGCTCCAAAACCAGAGCAAAAGCCTAGGATGCTGCGTCCCTCGGATTCACCATTTGATCCTAGCTCTTTGGAGGTGAGTGGGTTGATTGTAGCACATATTTTTGTAGCAAAGCTTATGTGGGGCATTCATAAAGTATGGCTATAGCAATAGCAATCCTATTTATTCAGTCTTATTTTACACCTAGTATATAATTTATCCCTCTTAGAATAAATAAACTTCAGTGAAAAGATACACAATAGTGGTCTCTTACATGCTTTGATTCCAATTTCATTCTAAATAATATCTCTGATTATTTGCAAAGTAGATCTCTATAATTGTGCAGCTAATTAAGCAGACCAAAGATCTAAGCTAATCAAATAAATGGGACACTAAAAGCAGGACTGGTTGTCAGTCAGTGAGTGGCCTCCTTAGAGACAGTTTCCCGTCACAGCATGTGCTATTTCTCTCATCAGAAAGATGATTTTAAAAAAAAAATCATTGGCCTGTATCTCAAGAGCCACAAAACAGTGATTTCTACAAAAAGAAAGATAACACCACTGAAGTTCAAAGTGAGCAAACTGTTTTGTTTTTTCTAGAAAAAATAATGAGTTTTTACAAAAAGAATAGACCTCGTATATCTCTAATGTTTTACAGTTACTGTATTCAGAGGTTGTGATTTGCCAACATTAATTTCTTATCTTGCCCTCAAAAAGTATAATTACTAAAGAGATCATGAGAGCATTAGAAAATGACATTAGTTGATTCTCCATTAATTTAATCTGTTTACAATAATCTTCATCCACCATTCAGGCATAATGGCATACACTCACTGGCCACTTCATTAGGTACACCCATTCAACTGCTCATTAATGCAAATATCTAATCAGCCAGTCACTTGGCAGCAACTCGGTGCATTTAGGCTTGTAGACATAGACAGCCTGCTGAAGTTCAAACTGAGAATCAGAATGGGGAAGAAAGGGGATTTAAGTGACCTTGAACACGGTATGGTTGCTGGTGCCAGATGAGCTGGTCTGAGTATTTCATAAACTGCTGATCTTCAGGAATCCCCCCCCCAACCAATCTTTAGGATTTATAGATAATGTTACGGAAAAGAGAAAATATCCAGTGAGCATCAGTTTTCGAGGCTAAAATGCCTCATCAGTGTCAGAGGAATACAGTCAGACTGCTTTGTGATGACAGGAAGGTAACAGTAACTCAAATAAACACTTGTCGCAACCAAGTTATGCAGAAGAGCACCTCAGCAATATGCTGAATGAGTTAACATAACATTACGTATTGCTTCAGATCGATAAATAATAATGTTTTTGGTGTGTACGCTTTTTACATGATATCTGCAAACCCATTCGTGGAAGGGAACGGCGCTCTGGGACACACTGAATGTGTGAGATGTAAGTGTAAAAATCGGTTTATATGCAAAAAGAATTATCGCTCTAGCCAATTGGTCACCATTGCTGCAATTAGCAAACGAGCGCGTCATTTAGCATTTAACATTAGCATTAGAGCGCATTAGCTAAGTAAAAACAGGAGTTCTGGCTTAACCCCAAGGATTGCTGAATATAATCCAATCACGTGATGACAGTGGCACAACTTCCAGCTGCAGCACAAAAATAATCGCCCAGCATGAAGCCACATGATCTTTATCCTATCTCCTCTTGGCCAATTGGTCAGGTTGCTTCCATAAACCATT
Source organism: Pterophyllum scalare (assembly GCA_024447675.2). Taxonomy (NCBI): domain Eukaryota; kingdom Metazoa; phylum Chordata; class Actinopteri; order Cichliformes; family Cichlidae; genus Pterophyllum; species Pterophyllum scalare. The sequence goes on along the minus strand of JAMQGT020012662.1, from coordinate 89,072 downwards.
CTGAGACAGACAAGTTGCTCAAAGTACGCTGACTTAAGGTCAGTCAAATTTAAACTAATGATTCTGGTTATGACAAGATCACGGATGATGAAAGAGATTTCCCTCTGGTCCGAGGTATATTTATGTACCCTGCAGCCAGCGACCTCTGATCCAGCCCTTCAGCAGTTCTTCATGTGTGAGCGAGGTCAGCTAAGTGCTCCTCTCAGGACTAGCAATATGCTGCACGAGAAAATCACAACACAGACCCGGCCATCTGGCGAGAACAGGATCTTTCAAACAAAATGAGGAAGAAGCCCAGTTCTCGTTAACAGCACAGACACTTACAGAAAAGCATCTGCAGTGCCACACATTAAAAACTGCCAAGCACTAATGTCGAGCATCACTTCTCTGGTCAGATTTGTTAGTTTATTCTCTGATCGGATAAATACTTAGTTCTTTCATTACGTCCCTTTTTAACTACTGCTGCTGTCAGGTATGTTAGCAAGACCAACCGAACCAAGTAGGTTACATAACCATCTAGAACTGGTCCCATGTATTTCCACTAATAAAAGACGAATGCTGGTGCCAAAAAGCTGGCACTAGCCCAAAGTTAAAACCACTGACTTTGGTGGCTATGTGAGGGTCTGCCATGAGAAATCCACCAATCATGTGTCAGATGTAGCCCACAGATTCTGTCCACAATGATCTCTTGCCACAGAAATTACCCCCAAATTCTGCTGCTAACACAGCGTAACAGTCAGTCCTCAAACCTGCAGAAATGTGGGCAGGTTTAAGGCACCAGTGGAGAATTGGCACCACATTAGAGCAAGAGTGGTTTTTGTGACCCCATAGCTTTCCTTGGATTTGTCAGATTTCTATCAGAATCAAAGTGATCCTGTGATCGGTAATTTGACATCTTTTTAATGGTGTCACTTTGCCAAAATTTAAGCAGACAGAAGTGAGAAAAACTGCTCAAATTGTAGCCCATAGTCACTTCTCAACCCTCTCAATCCATGGAAACATTAACATCCTGTTTTTACACTGTAAAGAGTGATAGGAGCTGTGGCTCCAGCATAGCACAATCATCCCTCAAACAGAGGTAAGACAAAGGATAATTGTATATTTTTAGGAAAAATGCATGCTTATTTTCAAATATAAGGCTGTTTCATGAGAGGCACAAACTGGGAAGAGAAGTAATGGTGCTGCTGCTGCTCCTACTCATCAATCAAAAAGTGTCAGCAGACCCGAACAGGTACAACAGACCTGGAAGCTTTTTAGTTTCACACAAGCGTCTTAGTTCATGCACGCCTCAGGAAGCCTAATGCCACTGAAAATAATGATGACATTTGCCGTCATATTTGTTGCCTTTCCCCTTAAACATATTTGCATTGCTTTTCCATGTCCATAAAATGTCACAGGAACCTGGACTTGATCAGCAGATATAGTGCTATTGTAAGACAGTGCCCAGCTCTGTGTGGAACAGATGCCTGAAATGATGGACCATGGTTGCCGAATGGCATCCTTAATGGGTCAATAGGACAGCACTGTTGTGATTAGTCGGGCCCATCACCTCCATATGGTGGAGTAACTCCAGCCAGCCGTGACCAGGATGTAAAAGAGTGGCACATAAATCCTGGGACAGGACCAGCTGGCCCTGCACTCTGCACTCTGCATCTTGTACTCAAGCGGATACTCATTTTGAAGAAAATCCATCAACTGACAGCGCTGACTTTGTGTTTGTGCAGACGTTAGAGGCTGCTCGTGATTTGTGTGGTTGGTGGTGAAGCCAAGTTTAGCGTGGTCTGGTGCTGCACACCAAAACGGAGTATAGTTACTTGTTGTAAATCACTTTTTAAGCCCTCAGAAACTTATGTGCGCACAAACTTTGTCTTCATACAGTGTTTTAAATTAATTAAAAAGGAAAAGCTCAGAGGCTTTTATCTGAAAATTGTACATTAATTGCCACATCAGCTGAAATAGGAATAAATGTGCCCTGTTTGTGTACTTAATTTGTACATTTGTGTACAAGTGCCTCAAATGAATAAGCTGGTAATTATCATTGTGGTTATTGTTTGTCTGCCAGGGTTTTTTTTTTTCTGGGACAGGTGAATAAATTCATATCCATTATCTAATGCTACTTAGCCACGAACTAAACTCTAAATCTTTCCCAATTAAGCAGAAAATAATAGAAAATTAGATACACATTGACACGCTGAACATCAGCTCTGTGTCTGGGAATGGTTAGTAGCCATTCATTATTCAGTATGGTTAACCTTGGATTGTGGCATGAGGGAAAAACACACTCTTTACCCCATTAAAAGTAAACAAACAGGGGTAACACTGGCACTCTCATGCAAATAGACCGTGCAGGAGGCGAATCTTTTTGCTCCATCCTAGTCCAATCCACACCGGCCCCAGGCAGTGCTCTGAAAGGCAGCTCTACTCTAATCCTCCACTCCTCATTCCTCCATCCCTTCATCCGTTGCGCCTCCATCTATCTCCACCTCCCTGGCTATTACCTTAGCTCTGCTGGGCCTTCCTGCCTCCTTTTCTCAGAATGCAGTGCAAGAAAAAAAATTCAATCTGCATGAGTCCACAGAGCTCAACTCAGGTCATTTTCAGGCTTTTTTTTTCTTTGTTTGTCTTCCTTTTTTTGTTTGTTTGTTTGTTTTTTTTGGGGGGGGGGTTGTCCATTCAAATTATGTGTAGCTGGTGTGTCTTTTTGGGGCCTATACATTGCTAATCCCATTTAAAAAGAGGTGGAAAATATGAATGCTCTTTTACATTCTAGCATCAAATATTTGCCAAATTGTACAAGACTAAATGGGTAATATCCCCTCCCCCTCTTCTGCCCCCCACACCCACCCCAACTTATCACCTTGCCTAATCTCATCACATCCTGGCACAGTTGGCACAGTTGGTGTGTAATGTGTCCACTGGGCTGGATCACAGAAGCTTGTGATTAGTGTATAGTCAAGGCCATTGTGTTTTTATAGCAATCATAAAACCCACGTTTCCTCCTCATTTTCCTAATGGCTGCCGTGGGCCTGTATTTTTTATTTTTTTTCCCAAGGACACATTAGGTTGTGATAAGATGAAACAGAGCAGCAGAGCAGTAGATGTTGTGATCTCGCTCAGACGGCTGGGGGAGAGAGGGCGACACATGACGCGCCCTCCTGCTGCTCGAGCCCAACATTTATCATTTGTCACACACGGAGAGGTGACATTTATTCATACTTCCTGGATGAAGATTAAGAAATCAATTTCACCCTAATGCAACGCCACCATGTAACACTTAACGCGCAATATGCTGCTCGTAGCGGCGCAGTTCAGCTACATATTAGTGCTGCTGGAATGTCACACAGACACATGTGTAAGGGTTTATTGTCTCGGGATGTGACTTATGGTTGTCTCTCTTCTGTTGTGTAGATGGTGTGGGAGAGCGGCTGTGTCGTCATCGTCATGCTGACCCCGCTGTCGGAAAATGGAGTGAAGCAGTGTCACCACTACTGGCCTGATGAGGGATCTGACATCTACCATATATACGAGGTGAGTGAGAAAGAGGTGAAACAGAAGGATTACAGAAGACACATTTTCCTATTTCAGCTGGTGCCTAACTGCAGTTAGGTTTGGATTTTATGTGCTGAAGTTTGCTCGCCACTTTAATACAATGGAGATGAATCAAACTTATTTTGTGGTGCTAACACCGCTGCAAAAGGACATTTAGTGAACAACTTTCAGTGGAGCTACTTTTGGTAAAGTAGAGACAAATATCTTTAACCCTTTATAGGCCACTTACTCGATACTTGGAAATTCTAAATTTCAACCCTGACTTTTTATTTTTTCGAATTTTTTTTCATTGTTATGTTGCAAATCAAGTTGCCATATATGGTTCCTCAGATGAAGACTTAAAGTTGGTGTGTTAAGTTTGGATGAACGGCAGCAACGAAAAAGGGTGAGGAAGACAAAACCGACATCAAATCTATGAGGGGAATCTCCAAAAAGAAAACTCTTCTATAAGGCTTTTTGAAAATGAGATGAGAAGTATCTCTACACTATAATCACACTATTCTTCAAAACCTGTGCCCAGCTCCATATTAAGTAGCAGGATTTATATACCATAGTAGCAGGTTCCTAGAATTAAAACCATAAAAGGTTATAAAACATAATAATCTTTCATTTTATAATAATAATAATACTATAATAACAAAAATAACAATGCCCCAGTTCAGTCAAAATGAACAAATTATTCTCACATGCTTTGATGTGTGAGTCACATCCTATTTCATCACAAAATGTCTCATTGAATAGAAGAGAGCACACAAACTGTGATTCCTGTATTATTTCCTTGCACCAATTCCAAAATTGTGGGCTGATACCAATACTGATGTTTAAAATGCCCCCCCCCATCAGTCATAATACCGTCTTTGAACATTCATCCTGGGTGAAAGCGATGTGATGCAATAGATAAAAATTGCCCACTGACACCAAACAATCCCATTTGCTCACAGGCTGAGAGCATCATAACATCTGTCAGCTACACTGGTGCACCTCTGATTTATTTAAAAAACAAAAAAGCAAAAAAACAAAAAACCTGAATTTCCTAAACTTTAATGCCACATTTTGCTTATTTTTCTCTATGTTTAGGTCAATTTGGTGTCTGAGCACATCTGGTGTGAGGATTTCCTGGTACGGAGCTTCTACCTGAAGAACCTGCAGACTAACGAGACCCGCACCGTCACTCAGTTCCACTTCCTGTCATGGATGGACCGTGGGATCCCCAGCTCAGCCAGGACCCTCTTAGACTTCCGCAGGTAGAGTGGAGATCCAGCCAGTTGGCCCTGAGACAAACACAGCAGTTCAGCAGATTTCAGACAGATTTCCACCTTTTTTACAAGCAGCCTTTGTCCTGAGCTTGTTCTTAATCACCTTCCCTTATATTCTGTATTCTGTCAGTGCCTCTCTGGTCCCTCTCCCTTTTGCCCCTCTGCCTTTTGGTGTCCTAGAGAATGGTTGTTCTAATAAGGACTGTGTTTCCGTACTATCCCTTTCATCTCGGGCCTATTTCCCTCACCTCCCTCCAGCACATGTGATGCAGCAAATTAACAGCCCTGCACTGCCTGGCTTGGCTTGGGAAGAAAAGAAAGAGAAAGAAAGAAAAGAAAGAGAAAGAAAGAAAAAAACACCACCTAATTCAAACACCCAATTAAACGAGAGCTGTCTCACTGAAAACATGGGAGAGGGGAAAGCTAGTGACTGAATAACCTCACTCTGTTCTCCATATAATATGTTCTGGCAGAAGAGCGGCAATAGCACCTCTGGGAATACCCAGGAGGGATAGGAAAAGCCCTCCACATGAGAATAGATGCATCTGATTTGTAGATGGAAGCCTGTCCCACTGGTTTGTTATGCAGATGAAAGAAAAAGAGAAGCCGTAGTTTTAACATGTCATCCTTTCTTGACAGAATTGGTGCCATTTTTGCAAATTAATCTGCTTGCAGTCAGCTACATTTAAGATACTGTTGTATAGGTTTCACTTGTGTTTTCATTACATATTGCCCTGCTGTTGAGATCTCCCTAACACTTAGATTGCCTTGATTGAACCTTATTAATGTTGTTGTAGGTTATTGGGAATCTAAAGCTCTCTGGTGATTCAGAGGTCTCAGATCCACACGATGCACTGAACACTCACGGTGTCATGGTTTTGGCCAACTCTGTATTTTGCGGTTGCCAGTGTCATTTTTGTGATGTTGCAGCTAGTAATATGAGCCCAGTTGCATAGTCACAAAAGTGATCATTGGAAACTGTGTCTCCTCAGCCAGGCCTGTGCACAAACTGTCTTTCACTCACTCCACTCTCATTCTCCCTCTTCCACCTCCTCCTCCTCCTCCTCCTACTCTTCCTCACACTGTTCCTTCCTCTGGCTTGCATGGGAACTCCAACTGTCTCTATATGCTGCTTCACTGAAGGCGTGTTATTTTGTCACATTTTTAATATCCAACAATCTGAAATTTTTAAAAGATGTACATTAATGTAATGTAATTTCATTTAAATAAAAAAAATCCAAAATACATTAAAAAAAATATCAAAAGGAAAATGCTTCTCTTCCCAAATAAGCATTGAATTATATTTTAACAAGTTTTATCATGTCTAATTTTCAGTGCATGTATTATTATCATTTTAATAAACTTTGTCACCCTTCTATGGAGGACCAAATGTGCCAAAAATTATTAAAAGTGCCATTAAATGCACCAAAATAAACATATGTTTTTTGGGTTGTTTGTTTGTTTGTTTTCTTGGGCATTTATTTGCTTTTGAATAATTCCCCATATTTATTCACTTTCTCATATTATTTTCTATTTTATTTTATTATAAATCTAAATTTAGTTTCGCTTTTGGATGATCTACATCAGAGTACAACTAATGCACTGCTTTTGGTGGGGGGGGCAGAAATAATAATTACTTGTTCAGTAAGTTTTGATTTTGGCTGTTTTGGTCTTCCATAACTAAAGCAATCACTGATAAACTGTACAGCCTCACACTGACGTTGAATCGAACAAACTTGTGCTTCTAGAACATGGGAAATACTGTTGAGAATTAAGGTCTAAATACATGCAGCATTCACATGACAAAACTACAGAAATATAGCACCAGCTACTAATATTAATATTCATGTAAGTATGAGATAAATACTATACTTTATTGTTACTATTACTATATATACTATTTTACTATAAAAAATATTAGTGCACACAAGCTTAGATTATGATGACATATTTTTTTTTATTTTGTCATTGAAAGGTGAAAAACGAGAGGAAATGAAAAGATGCGGAAGCTCTCTGTGTAGTCAGTTTCCACGGCAACGGCGGGGTGTGAAAAGGCTCGTTGGCCTTCGCCGTGCCTGTGGTGTATAACATTCAAAATTGGCTGGGGTTAATGCGTCGGCGGTCGGCAAATCACAACATCGCACCACCGCATCCATCACCCACATGTCACAATAATGCTGCCTGAAATGATGCTCAATTTATTTACGAAGGGTGAGACACAGATTTCTCTCTCTCTGCGCTCAAATTAATGTGATTGATTGACAGGAGGGAGCGTCTTTCGGAGTTGTGTTTGTCCCTTTGATTATTGTCATCATTAATTTCATCCAGACCACAGTGCCTAAGTCCCTCATGAGTCCCATTTGTTTTGATTATTATTGTTATTATTCAGGAAAAAAAAAATTGATCCTGTTTCCTGAACTGATGTAGCAGCCTGTGCACTTAAGACAACTTAGTGCCAAGCTTGCAATAACATTAACTTTTCTCTTTTTTTTATTTCAGAAAGGTTAACAAGTGCTACCGAGGTCGATCTTGCCCGATAATTGTTCACTGCAGGCAAGTATAACTGTCTGAACCTTGTGACAGTGGCTGACCCTGCTGCTTTGGGACAGAGAGTGTTTGTCGTGGCCTGTGTGTTGGAGGGGAGAGGCTGTTTATTTAAACCCGCTCAGTCCATTTACTCTATCTGGTTCAACTGGAGCTGCTGTTTATTCCACTGACTGTGTTCTTATGTAAATAATGCCACAGCCAGATACACTCTCATTTCCCATTTGGTTGAGTTAGTTAACTGGCCTTGATTGGTTCATATTAAACACCAGGTATCTGTCTGGTCACTTTTAATAGTCACATCCTGTTAAGTCATGCATGGGGCCAGTAAGCCCGCTCCCCCTCTGAGGGAGCTGTATGGACTGAGTGTCTAGCAGTGGATTAATGAAGCTGTGGTGCTCAGGCCGCTCTCCTGTTTTATTGGCCTTGCCTTTATTAGAGAGATGTCCACGCCTTGTTTGCAATTAACATGCAGAGCTGCTGAATGGCCGGCGGGCACAAAGGAAGGCTTTTCATGGGGCTATCTCTGGAGTAATGGAAAAGCAAGGCTCTCCAAAAGCTGTTCTCGAACCGCCCCTGGCCTCTCAACCTCTCCTTTGCTCCTGAGGTGCATGCATTTAAAAGCCTTTGTCCCCAGTGTGCCTTAGAAAACCATTCCCCTCTCTCAATTGCCATGCAGCTCTCAAGACCACACATACGCTTGTGTGCAAAGGTTTAACATAATCACATTCATTGGCCCATCAAATATTCAGATCTGTTCAGGTATTTTTGCAAGAATTTTAAGTACGATTATTGATTTTTGCTTTTTTTGATTTTATCTGTAGGGAGACACACAAACGGAGGACTGGGCATCTGTGTGCTCAGACTAATATGTGTTTAAATATACTCGACTGTCTGCGCAAATGCAAATGAGCAATTTGTTTCCTTATAAAGAAAAACACTGAGATTAAAGCATCTCACTCTGCCTCCTTAATGATCTCTTCTCTCTCTCTCCCTCTCTGACTCTTTGCAGTGATGGAGCTGGCAGGAGTGGGACTTACATTCTGATTGACATGGTCCTCAATAGGATGGCTAAAGGTAACGATCAATGGCTTCCCTTTCACTCTTTCTGCTTGAAGTGTTGCCCTGGCAACACTAAAGCCTCTCATTTTCCACAGAGGGTCTTGGGGATGCATTAGAGGGTGACTTTTCTGAGGCCTGGAGAGGCTGCGAAGACCGAGCTGTGAAGAGGAGTGGAGAGAGCAGAACAAAGGGAAAACAGAGAAAAGGGAAATGAAAAAAAGGAACCCACATTAGTAATTATCTATTTAAGCTACCTCCACACCACGCTGACCTGCATCAGCAGCTGCGACATGAATTTAGATAGCACATGCATGGAAATAAAATGTTTAAAGCCAAAATACATTTTAAATCAGAATTCGCAATTTGCTCCAGTGGTTTGAATCAATATTTAATATTTAATAGCAGCATTGTGCTTATTGAATTTGATTTGATTTATTCTTAGCAGTCTGCAGCTTTCGCTCCAATTACACTCTAAGAATTGTTGACGTTTTTTTCCTGTTTTACGCATATCTAAACTATTTAACGCAAACTGTGAACATCATCTGCATGTTTGTCATTTGTACTTCAGGGTGCATTTTTTTTGTCTCTAATATAATTACAAATCTAAGGAATATATATTAAAATGACAACAAAAAGAACCTACTAGAACAGAACCCTTGTGGTGTGGATCTGTCATTACATGTAAAACAGGAATAGTTTGAAGGTGGATTTGTTTCTAAATCTCACTGTGACAGGGAAAACTTTAGTTTAAAGTTATGCCAGCAAAAGAAGAGTTAACTAGAGAGTCTGCATGGATAAACAAAATGCTCAGTTAGCTTTGTCTATTGAATTCTTTTGAGACATTAACATCCATTGTTGTGCACCTTTAAGCCCCCCCATAGGTTAGCCTGCCCTTTGTCCTTTGACCTCTGCCCTTTACCCTCATGCCCTGCTCGCCCTCCCACTGCGATCCAGCTCCATTAGAGCAGGTTAGGAGGATGGCCGCCTGTGATGCAGACCTTCCCCTCATGTCTCTGTAAAGCAGCAGTAAGATAGACCCATCCTGATGGAGTTCGTGTAGTTTAGTGATGAATCCGCTGTTGTCCACGTTGATGAAAGGTGCCACTCGGTCTCTTTTAACCCTTTGTTTTCTGCTCTTGAACCAGATATATGAAATGTGCATAATCTCGCTCTCCAAAGCTTTTTTCTTTCCTCTGAGTGCCTCTCTTCAGCCTAACTTTGGAATTCAGCCCATCTAAGACATGAAAGTCTTGTCAAAGCACTGGAGCACTTTGAGTACTAAGTCCAGCCGCATTAAATCCCGCCTTTTCTGTCTCCTTCTCTCTCACCCACACACATACATACATTCACGCTCTCGCTCTATATCCTTTGCTCCCTTTCTTTGCCTCACTTTCAAAACCATCTTGAGAGTTCAGGGGCTCTCTTCCCTTCTCTCTTTGGGTTTTCTCTCTATGTCTCTCTTTGTCAGTTTTCTCAAATGAGCTCTGACGTGCTGCTTGCAATCCATAAATCTGAAAGTGGAATAAGATTTCCAGATTAACTTCACAGACTTGTGAAGCCAAAACAGGCTCAACAGCAGCTGATCCCTGTTGAAGGCAGGCAACTGTTGCATAGGTTAATCATCAGAATGACTGCTGCAGAGCTGCTATAAATCATTTTAATTAGTTTGCTGATACATGCATGTGCACACTCTTGGATATTAGTGGACTACCTACATAGACATAATCTAAACCAGTTTTCATACATGACTCTCACATGGAAGCCAGTGTGTGGTGTGTTTGAATGCATTATTGCACCAGGGCCCAAAAATATCCTTTTGCATATTTTATCGAGAAACAGTCAGTGGCTCTTGTCCAAGTCTTTCGAGGGATGAATGTAATAATTTTCAATCGCTGCACTCTTCCAAAGGGAGCCCAGTATAAAGAGAGATTGACAGATGTGAGCTGGATTACTCCACTGCTTTGAACTCAGTCCAATTTTCGGTCTGTTGCAGGTGCTAAAGAGATTGATATTGCCGCTACCCTGGAGCACTTGAGAGACCAGAGAGCTGGCATGGTCCAGACAAAGGTAAGGTCCCCAGCTTTGAGTTAGAGAAGTGGGGGGGGGAGCAGAGAAGGGAGCGAGGGAGGAGGGGTTGCAGCCATTCACAACCGAGGATCGTCTGCTTCACGTGCACAGGATCAGGGGAAATGATGGTGTAACTGATAACTGCGTCAGGATTAGAATGACATTGTCTTGGAAGACAATAAGTCCACATATCACAAGACACACACAAAAAAAAGCATGGCCAAGATATCTTGCAGAAGTATTTTTAAAACTGCAGCATTGCAGGATTCATAACTTAAACATGCAAGGCTGGAATTATTAATTAATTTCTCATATAAATGTAAAAAAATATATATAAAAATTGCTTCTCAAATGTCAAAAGAAATGTACATCACAATGTCTTTTGTCTGACAAACTGTCCAAAACCAAAATATTTTTAATATACAGCCAACTAAAATATAGATGAGCAGAGATTCAGTCTGTCTGACAGGCTGGAATCAGCTAATGTTGTGGCATTTTTGCTTAAAAATGGCAAGAAATAATCAAAAATGTTCTCTAAGATTGTCTTCATCTTCTGTGTGTCTCTCACACAGCAGCTATCTGTCTTGTCTAAACAATTTCTAACACAGCGGGTTCTGCACCTCTCACTATTATAAGGAACAGTTTAGGGTTTGTACAGAGCATTTCCTCTTATCCACTAATACAAATAATAGGAAGGAAGTGTCTTTTGTTTCTCTCTTGTAATTGGAAAGGAATAATAATAAAAATAATAAAGGTGAGCCTCACGCAGTGCCGGGTGATAATATTTATGGACTCCAGTGCTATGCTAACAGACTCCAGTGTTCCTCGATGGTTCATTAATGCTGCTTTTACAGCCCCGCTCTGTTCAGCGCAGAAAAGCTTTTTGGGCCCTCGCTCTTTCTTCTCTTCCAAAGAGTCTGAGTGAAATTATATTGGAGTATTGTTGATTCCACTCTGTGGCTTCATACTAGGTCTACACAGAAATTAGATTGTAATGAGGTATGAAATTCAGAGTTAGGTTTCAAGGTTTGGACAACCAAATATACCCCCACCCCACCCCCTTTGTGATGCTGCCATTTTATTTTTGGATAAAGCTCACAAAAAGGACATTAATTTCTCCCCTCTTCTGGTTACTCATTTCGACAGACATCAACATGCCATAATTACAACACGTGTGACTGGTTTTTCCCTTCCTCACTAACGTCCATTTCTGATCTGTCGAGCAGAGATTGATCTCCCCCCAGTGGTGCAAAGGTGAACAGCGTGCACAAAGCCTGATTTTTATTAGAAGTATATTTTTCCTCCAGAGCACAAAACTTTAAACTTAACTTGGGAATAGATGTAGGCACCTATAACTGCGGTGGAGATAAACATGGATGTACTTACATATTTTCTGGCCCCATCACAACTTCAGAAGACTCATAAAAATAGAAAACATCAGCACTCCAGATAATCTCCACTGCAAAGCGAAAGGCACGGCCACCAGTGACTCCTCTGTATTGATTTAGCCTATCCTCGGGCCAGACTATGGCAGGCTGTGTGTTGACACATCTAAAGACTGTTCCCTCCAAACTCCTACGTACCTTTTCTCTGTGCGAGGACCCTGTGGCCCTCAGCCTGGAGAGAGGAGAGGAATATAAAAACACCAGGTCCATGGGGCAAACATCAATCAGCCCCTTTTGCGCTCCTCAGGGAAAACTATGAGTCGGTTTCACAAACAAATGCACGCACATGCACATACACACACACAGACACACAAACACACAGACACAGGCAGGCAGAAAAAAGCGGAGAGACAGCTTGACTCAAAAGCTCCATTTTAAGACACACCTGGCTGGATCGATGCTGGTCCCGGCTGCTCGTGCACTTTAAGTTGAAAGCTCAGAGAGAGGCTCACCTTCACCTCCAGACTGTGGCCAAGCACATCAGGGGCAGGGTCGGGAGCTGCCAATCATTCTGAAATGCCATTCCACTTGGTCACACAGTAAAACTTTCGTGCTTCCTTCCCTTCCTTTTCTTTCCCTGCATCCTTTCCTTCTCCCCCACCCCTTCTTCTCTCCTCCTCCTCCTCCTCCTCCTCCTCCTCCTCAGGAGCAGTTTGAGTTTGCGCTGACAGCCGTGGCAGAAGAGGTGAACGCCATCCTGAAAGCACTTCCTCAGTGAAGGCATCACAACCCCCCTCCGCGCGCGCGCACACACACACACACACACACACACACACACATACACACACGCACACACACCTTCCTCTCGCTCACTGAGCACCAGTTTCCTCTGCCCACTCAAGACTGACATCTCTCTCTGGCCTGCCTTCTCCTCGCTCTGTTTCTCTCTCTTCTCCCTCTGCCTCCTCTTCACCTCTATATATACTGTATACTTATGAATGTCGTGCCAGATATCTCAGCTGGATCCATATTCACAAAATTTCCCTCAGCGTACAACTGCTGATCTGGGATCAGTCGTGGTGTCTGATCAGCGGTCCTGCTGTGAGATTTTTTTGTCAGTATGAACCCCGGTCCTCTTTAACTGTGATGTTGTTTTTGAACATACCATCCTAGTGCCGCTGACGAGATGTTTACGTGGTGTCAAGTGAAGATTTTTGGTTCCAAAATGAGCAAAAAAAAAGAAACTGATAAGCTTGGAAAATGACTTCCGACACATTTAAAACAAGCTATACTAGGGCTGCAACTAACAGTTATTTTCCTGATCAATTGTTCAGCTTATGAAATGTTGAAAATTAGGAAATGATTTTTTTTGTTCAACATGAATAACAATCTGAAATCTTGAGATATAAAAGAGTAAATTTTCATGTCTGAGAAGAATCCGGGCATTTTTAGCTTTGCTTTACTCGAACAACTAATCACTGCAGCTCTCAGCTATAGTGCTGTGTAAATTAAATAAAGTCCTTGCCTGTAAAACCCATAATATTGTACAGCTTATATCCTCAAAATGAATTGATGTAGCGTTTTGGAGCTCCTCACACGTTTCTCCTCTGTGATCTGAATCAAATACTACAGAATATACTCAGCATCGTGTGTACAGATGTTGGAGCGTGTGTATTGTTGTACTTTGGGTCTAGACATCTGACTGTTGTATTAAACCAGTTCATCTGACTCTGAAAGAGCCTCCAACGTCATGATTGTTGTGACATATCAGCTGTTTTCTATTCCTCATTGCACTCATTTTACATTTGACACCACCATCTGTTTCTTACATTAACATCTCTGTTAATAGTAAATGTGAATTATACTAACTGAGATAGTTATAGCTATTATTTAGAACTGCTGTCATGCTATATGAATAGTAATAATATATTTAAGAAGAACTTATATTGGGATTGTTGCTAAATTGATTTGTCTCTCCATCACTGGTATGGTATATTGTGACATTTTGTGCAACATGACAGATTAATCCCTCCATGTATAGATGATGAATGACTTTATGAATCCTTATATAGTGCTACTGAAAATGTATACTGAGAGCCTCAATGAGAACTATATATTTTGTGTGAGAAGTAATATTCAGATTGATAATAAATCCAAACAGACCATACTGCTCTCCCGCCTCGTGTGTAATGTTACTTCTGCTACGCTCACGCATACACAAACAGCAACGAGAAGGCTGCCCTCACAGCGAAAGTCATCTGATTGAATGGTGGCCTTGGTAAAGTCACAAAGAAAAAGCTATATCGCGCTCCCTGCGGGTTTGTATCTGAGAAAGACTCACAGGTTTGTACAGATGAAATGTTTGGTTCACCAGCTCTGTCAGCGGAGAAAGTGGCTGGGATTTGAAATGAAATCAGTCATGTATTTCACCCACTGAGGTCCTCCTGCAATATTTACAGAGAGGAGAAAGTTCAGTCAGTCAGTGTCCACCTCAATCAGTGTTTACTGGAGGATGCCACGCTCAGCTAATTGACATCAAACAGCCTTTACTTATTTCAGTGTTTTTCTTTTGTCTTTTCTTATTTTCTTATTGTTGTGTCTGCAGTTTCTCATGTTGCAGGGGTTTGTCTGTCTGCTGTTAGTAATGGGAGGTGATGTACAATCTGCTATTAAACCATAATCACTTAAACCAGCTGCACCTGCAAACAGTGGTCTTTTGTGAAGACCAATTTACTCCTAACATATGACAGTTACACAGTTGTAAGTGTGCCTTTTGGGTTATTTCAGTTGTATTTTCTTTTTTATGTTAAAAAAAAAACTGCTGACACTAAATCTTTAAGGGAGTCCTTCGAGAATCTTTAAATGCAAACTAAAGAACACAGAATGAATCAAAAATGTTTAAAATGTGGAATTTATTGGTGTTCAGAAGCTTTCTGCCACATCTCATGGAGATCCCCAGCTGGCAAGTGAATTGGTGTGCATCAAGAAAGTAATTTTATGCGTTGTAGCTTAAGTGCACATGATAACATTTGAATACAATTTATTGTTTATTACATTTGAATTCATCATGTTCTTGACAACAACCTGGGATATAGGGACTGGCAATAATGCAGGTGTGTTTTAAGTGGCAGCAGTATTATGTTACAATAAGTCATGAAGAGTCTCATATGTAGGCACCTTTGATTGGAAGTTAATGTGATTGTTTTAATAGTTAAAAGAAAAAATGACTCATGCTTCCTAGATCAGATTAAACTAAAGCCCAACCAACACAGTCAGCTGATGTTTTCAACCAATACTGGTCTGTCACATATACCAGTATACGTATATCACCCTCTTTGTGACAGATTTCACTCAGCAACCTCCAGCAAACACTCACCAGTCAGCTGGGGAATATACATTTTCCCTAGCAGCTCGAGGTTGCCAGGGGTGTCATGGACCAGTCTCTAGGCCTGTGTGACTGAAGTCTAACATAAACCAATATAAGAGGAGTGGCTGTGGCTCAGGTGTTAGAGCGGGTCATCTACCAACTGGAAAGTCAGTGGCTCGATCCCCCAAAGAATTTGAAGTCTGCATCCATCGGAGTGTCAGTGTATGACTGTTAGGTAAAAGTGCTTAGGTAGAAAGAGCTTTGAGTGCTCAAATTGAGTACCAGTCCATTTACCTATTAACAGCAACCAGCCAACCCTGTAACGTCATATTCTGTACTTGGAGGAGGCGGTGCTATACTTGCTCCCAAAAAAATGTAACTGAAATTACTTTTTTTTTTAAATAAAAATAAAAAAATCCAGTTTAAATACTGTGTTAAATCCTTAACATTTTTTGGGAATCCATGCTTAAGACATATAGTGTCTCATGTCTACTTTAAGTCAACTCTCTTTTGATTGGTTGCCCCTCACAAAGAGTAGGTTTGAACAGCAAAGTGGGTGGGGCTTCTGTGCTATGTGTCTAAGATGACCGTATTAGGGATATAAGCTCTCTTTGACATCACGCAGAGCCAAGATTAGTCTGAAATCAAACATTTAGAGCAGTGTGAAGCCTCAGCTTTTGTCTCACATGGATTAAATGTACGAACATTGATATATGTTATTTAAAAATCTGGCCATGTTTAATATGAGCGTCATGCATAAACGTGTGTGTTCCCTCAGGGTCTCTTCTACTGTAAAAAGAAAAAGAAATCAGTCACTATAGAGTCATTCATCAGCAATATTTATAATGCTCTATCAAATGATGACCCAAATATCAGGATCCTTTACGTCGCTTATCTTAAAGCTTTATAACTAATTTAAAAAGCATTAGTAAATGATTTATAAATAAAGTCATTGCTCACAGTTTATGAACTTTCTACTAAAATAAATATCAAAATCAAATAAGAAATAACCATATACTGTTGATGATTTAGCAGTCAATACACTGGCTGCTTATCAGCTCATAAAAAACTGTAAAACTAGAGGAATTAGAAACTACAATAAGGATTATATTAGCCTCCAAAAAGTATAGGGAAGCATGCATAGAGAATATATAATTTCCTGCCTTTCAACAATGGGTGCGTGGGGTTCTTAAAATGTGAATGGATATTCATGTATGTGTGCGTTGCCCGTTGACATGTTCCTCCCTCTTCTGACAGTTTTAATAGCCGGGAATGAGGCTTCATGCACTTCCTGAGGCCTCATTTGCATATGATCTTCTGATGAGCTGCCACCACTAACCAGCAACACCAAACCAAAGCACTATTAATATTCTCCCATTCAGGTTGTAAAGCACACAAACCTAATCAGCTTAGAAATTACTGTATGGAAGCCATAATTACGCATGTTTAATTGCTTATCATCTGATGGGTACAAGTTTATTAGAAAATGTATTCATGGTAATTGCTTCCTGAGGTATCTGGTGTGCTACAATAGCTTGTGATATCCTGTCAGCTCCCATTTGGGAGGATTAATGCATTCTGAAAAAGTCAAAATTAGATACTGTGCATTGCCTCTTTGGATGCTCAGTTTAACTCAAAGTGATTTTTAATTTAGGGATTTCTAAATTGCTGCTTAAGCTAGGATAAGTCTTTGGAGTGAGATCCGTCAAAATCAGCATATCTGGCTGTTGTAAAAGAGTGCTGGCATATCACAGGGATATAAATGTATGTAAAGTAGGCAAATGACTGTGTAATCATGATGCCGCCAGAAAATACTCGCATACCCACCCTGGCAAAAGACTAAATTTCTGCCTACCAAATACAAAAGATGGAAGGCGAAATGCAGGAATGACACAAAAGTGAAAAGTCACAGGCATGAAATGAGGAAACACATATTGTAACGGAGAGTTTTGAAGTGAAGCCATCTCAAAGCCGATGAATCATTCAGTCCTGAAACAAGCAGATTAAAACACAGAGTGGGTCCCTCGGAGAGGCCTCTACACCGCCAACAACGTCGAGTGGGCCTTTTCAGCCACGGACCTCAGTGAGTCTTACAGCTCCTGCCCACTCTTTGATGATGTCTCTATGGTTTATTGTAATCACTGTTGGCTCTCAGTCCTTTTGACACACTTCATGGGGTTTTATATGAAAATGCAAGTCCTACCAGCAGTGCCTCTTTGGACAACTCTTCCCAACACAGAGATACTTTTTTGTAGGCACTTTTATACATAATTGATATATTAGATATGCATACATTATGTTCAGTCAGAAAATAATTATACAAAAGGGATTACACAAGGGCAGCAAGCCTGATAAAGCAGGCTCACTTTTTCACTTGCACAGACACAGAAATGGCCCATAAGTGTCCCTATTTCCCAAAACACTAGAACAACCTGCAAAGACAAAAAAAGAGATGCCTCTCCTATGTTGGATTTTTCATTTCATATTGTGCTAAATATTCTCAGTGGATGATGGGTCTGCAAGAAGCCCACTGTTGTATCTGGACTCTTTTACCACACAGCCTTGCTGCTGAAATTAGTGAAGAATTTAGTTTGGCAATGTCTTGAAGTAAGATATTTTTGATTAAAAAAAAAAAAAAAGACAGTGCTTGGATAGCCTGAGCAAATATTTGCAAGCAAGTGTTTATATCCTTCAACATCAATGGTGCCTTCACAGAAATAACAGTTCCTTGCACTGATGATCAGGTTCGGGTACCGAATGCACTACTTTTTAGTCTACCAATCAAATTACCTCTCCACTACTGAGTACTGATCATACTAAATCAATTAAGGCCAAATTTATGTACCAGAGCACATATGAGTTAAAGGAAGAAAGAAAGTACGACCATGTGACATCAGCTAAATGCTAAATGGCAGCTAAATTTAGCACATCTGTCACCAGCGTATACAAAGCTGAACCCATGGATGGTAATGATGAAACTTTTAGTGAGACATTGACAGCTTCCTCACCATCTTCTGCAGGTAGTTAGGTAGTTGATTCAGTTGTTGTCAGAGAAAATAAGCTTCATTTTTCAGTGTTGGTTGACATTTCTACTTTTTTTACACTGGCTGCACTGAATCACCATGCTATTTATGGTAAACAAACGCTTTATGTGAGATAGTATGTCCAAAAACTTAGAATGTAACCATAACCCACAATAGCCTTAGTGTGCAAACACTGTGACAGTGATGTTTTGCAGTCATTGTCAAATAGTGACCAAGGTAGCTGGTGTTTAAGAAGTTGTTAATAAATAATAAATTATTTAAAACTGAGAAGTATGGACTTATTTTGTAAGAGAACATTTTGGGTGTATATTTCAACACCTAAAAAACAGGTAATGTTGGATACCAGTACTGGTAACAGTACTGGTTCCGTTGTGAAAGGTACAAACCCTGCTGATAGGATGGAAGGTCCCTCTAATTTTTATCCTGGATCATTAAAATTTTAACTACAGGACCATTCCAGTCCACCTCTCTGAAGTGTTCAGCAGTTCCAGCTGAGAGGCCAAAGATCCCAGCCATTCAACACTGGTTTTTAACCTTGTCTCTTGTGTAGCTGTTTCTCCTGACTCTTGGATCCTGTAGATGAAGAAATCCCTAAATTCTTAGCAATTAGATTAAAAGTTTTTTTTTTTCTTAATGCTGAGTTCTTAAGTGTGATGAAGCCCTCCTTTCCTGTCATGTTACTGACCTGTTGCTAATTACAGTGTTCCAGTAGGTGTGGTTTTTTATATATTTATATATATATATATATATATATATATATATATATATATATATATATATATATATATATATATATATATATATATATATATATATATATATATATATATATATAATTATAAAGTCTTCCAGTCTTTTAGCTCATGGTGGAGAAGGGGATATTAAGGTTGTGCCTTTTTAAAAATTTCGATTTTGGGATGCAAGGCTGAAAGGTAATTTAGCTCGACTCCAAAAAAACACACCTGCAGATTATTCAACTTTTCAGTGATAGCAAACAACATGCTGACAAACATGTCATTTCCCCGTGGAGAGGGGTTGGGAAATCCCAGAGTGTTTGCTTGTTTAAAAAACTGTCTGGGATGCTTTCCAGGATTTTCCAAAGAGAAAAGCCTTGTTTTTCTTTGCTGGTGTTGTTGGGAGTGAATGGAGAGCAGATTGCAGAGGCTGTTCCTCTCATGTCTGTCCAAGGCCTCAATACCTTTGATCTTCATAAGAAACAAACAAGCTTTTTAACTTGGCACTGCCAGCTAGAGACGCTCCTCTTCTACTTTTGCTGGTCCACAAAATGCTGATCCTAAGAAAATAGATCTTGCACAAATAGTTAATGCATACTCCCCTATGCAAGGAACTTGTGGTTTCAAATGTGGACACCCACCATGTTGCCACAAAAACCAGACCAAGTGTGATGTTTGGCAGCACTCCAAGGCATATAAAGTAAGCATGGCTGAGATGAAAACAGATCTGATTTTATTACATCTTAACACTACACAATTAGGTGTAGCTTCAGGCTAAATCTTTAAAGAAACTTGGGGGGGGTCTCTCCTAAACAGTGTCAGAGATGTATTAAGTTATAATTATGCAATCCGACTTATTAAATGCCATCCATCCATTTTCTTTACTGCTTATGCAATTCAGGGTCATGGAGAGGCTGGAGCCTATCCCAGCTGACACTGGGCAATGACTCATTAATTTACTAGTGTGAAATTGCAGTGGCTACAATATTTGGGATGTAGTGCTATGTTATTAGGTAGTTCTAGTAAACTCAGCTGGCAAGATGCATCCACATACATGCTAAGTACCGTTCATAAATGGACCGCAGGCCTCTCGGATGTGCTGTTAGTGCAATAACTGGAGTGCTTTTTTTTGGTCAGATAATTGCGTTGCAAATGTTCCAGAAGGTGCCAACACCACAAATGCATTTGAGAGTTCAAGTTCAGTGACTGCATTTAGCTGAGGTGAATAGCCTCCAGTAATGCATAACTTTAAGGCTTAATAAAAGTCCTAAGTGCTCGAGTTGGAGGTAACTGGACTTCTGTTTTTGGTTTGTGAAGACTTTTCACTGGTCCACTGGTTCACTGGCTTCATCATCAGTTCTAAAAACCGATGAAGAGTGGAGACTACATGATGGCCATTTACAGTGGACATAGATGGCCTTCTTTACTCCTGCAGTAAAGGAATTTAACCCCACTAGGGGTTAAATACCTGGGACCATGCCTGGATGATCAAGTTACAGACCCCTGTGTAAAAAATGATTGGTGGGCCCCAGCCAACTAGTTTTGATGATTAGACATTTTTTCTTCAATAACAGTCCTGGTTCTTTGCTATTTTTTTTTTCATGATGCACATATGTTGAGCATATGTTGCTCTAAAACCTTTATGTACCTTTCAGCATTGATGGTGCCTTTCCAAATGTGCATCCTGCCACTTCCACAGGCAGTAATGCACCCCCATACTATCAGAGATGCAGGCTTTTGAACTGAGTGCTGATAACAAGCTGGATGGTCCCTTTCCTTTTTCAAATTTAAATTTCTCTGACCACGGAGCAGTTTTTCATTTTGCCACAGTCCATTTTAAATAGGTCTTGGCTCAGAGAAGATGGTTCATGTTCACATATGGATTCTTTGCGTGAAAGAGCTTTAATCTGCATTTGTGGATGGCACAGAGAACTGTGTTCACAGACAACGATTTCTGGAAGGTTTGCTGAGCCCATGCTGTGATTTCCATGTTTTTCCACAGTTTTTAATGCAGTGCCACTAGAGGGCCAAAATCCAATATTCATTTTCTGCCTTATCTCTTGCCCACAGAGATTTCTCCAGATTCTTAGTATCTTTTGCTGATATTATGTACTGTAGATGATGAGCTGTTCAAAGTCTTCATATTTTTTCATTGAGTAACATTATTCTGAAATTGTTCCACAATTTGTAGATGCATGTCTTTTTGCAGATTGGTGAACTTCTGCCCATCTTTGCTTCTGAGAAACTCTCTTAAGATGTTCTTTTTATACCCAATGATGATATTAACCTGAGCTAATATTATTCTTAAAATGCTCCAATTTTTTTTGTGCTTAAACATTTGATGTTTTCTGAGTTCTATTGCAAATAAAATATGGGTTTGTGAGATCTGAAAATCATTGCATTCTGTTGGAGTTGTATTCACCTGTGGGATGGTCCCCCACCTGTGTGTGGGTCCCTGCACACACGCCCAGAATTGGATTATCCAGCATAGCCAGGGACTGGATCAGTTTTTAGACCTGAACAAGCCTCTCAGAAGAGAGGGAAAAAATAACAATAATCAATAAATCAACTCTGTACAGTTGTTTTGGAAAAATTTATATTCATTGTAGACATTTTAAGATGGGAGTCTATGGCGATCAATTCACTTTTGGAGTCAGTCAAGTGATCATATCAGGGAACTGCAGTTTTTGGCACTTTTGTGTTGGCTTCATTTGTTACCAAAATCAAACACATTTACTGAAAGATTCATAAATTGCTCATGCAACGCAGAACAGGTGTAGCAGGGGCAGATGAGTGGTTTACAGAATTCATGGTCCAGTTTTGACATTTAAAGAGATTTGGTGAAAGGTTCTGCGATGAAGGTGAACAGTCACAGTCAACATCTGCCTGAGTACAAAAAAATCAAAGACAATAAGGAAGCAAATCTTCTTTTATTACCCTCCTTGCTTCCTTCTCTGTGGTTATTAATGAATGTACAGCAGCCACAATGGCATTTTACACAGTTTAATCCCTGTCTCATCATGCATCTGGGGATACCCTGGCATTTGGCTGGTTGGCTGTTTTTTTTATATTATTATAATCATCAGTGTCTGTGGTGGTGATGACCAGCATGACTTCAATTCTGCTCACTGTCACTCATCATAAGTGAGTTTATCAACACACATCTAATCGCCATACTCCGCAGGGACCTTAACCATTTGCATACTAAGATTGCTTTCGTTTGCTCGGCTGAGAACGCATCTCTTTTGCATAATTATTAATGATAAAGAGACAGTGAACAAATGTGTCAGAAGGTATTAGCATCGCATATACAACTAGATTCTAAAGGATCCCTTCAGTGACATGACGTGAGGAAAGATGAGGCCAGAGGGCAGGAAAACTGAGTCTTGGGAGCAAAATTGTTGAGGGAAACACTTTGCATGAAGGGAAGGGGTTAATTAAAGGGCCAAGGATGGAAAACATAGAGGTAGTGATATTGTTTTGCATTTTAAAGTGTCTGTTGAAAAAGAATATAAAAATGGGGGAAAAAAGCAAAAATTAAGCCTACAAATAGCAGTCAAATGTGGGGGAAAAAATACCGAAAGGACTAAAGTTTAGTGGTGAAGCAGCTGAGAGCAGAGCCTGAAATATAACATATAATTACATCAAAGAAAATATTGCTCCAGTAGAAGGAAAATCCACAGTGGTGAACAACACAAGATGTTTACATACAGCAGAGTCACTGTAGCTGCTCATTTCAGCATTTCTGCTGTGTACCATTAAAGCAGCAGGCCCATATTGTCTGTCATCTGTTGTCAGTAATTACCACTTTTTACACTGTCTTACCCTCTGTGGATAACACTCATCGTCTATACGAGAAGTGTTTTGTATGAATAGTTTAACTGTTTGCCACTTTATATGAAACAGCTGCACTCTTTTTACAGGACAGGAATAAATAAGTCATGTAAGCTACGGTTCAGTTGGGGGTTGAAATGCCCTCCCCGTGTTCTCTGCTAAACACAGGCCTGTATACCCTCTGCACAGTCTAATAGCATGATATTAAAAATGCCCACAGCGATTGTTAAGTCACAGCGGCACATTTGCACCACGATGGATGACCTTTTGGTAAATCTTAACGAGGCTTTTTTCACGAGTTTCAAAAGCAAAACATGCCGTAGAGTGTAGAATAATAGCAGCTGTGTGAAAAATGTGAGCGGCGGAAAATTAAATCACAGTTTTCTTTAGAGTCTTCGGCTGCACAGTTTAGCTGCATATCTCGTATTTTTTGTGACTGCAATTAAAACAATGTGATATATTGAAACAGCACCCAAGTTGCACTCTGTTTGTTGTGGTTAACACACCAGCACCTGTCTCCCCTTCACAAGTCACAGCTTCAAGAATAATCTCAGGGGTCAGGCAGGGTCATCGCTGGTCTCCCTTCTGGCTTTCCTTCAACAAATAAACTGATAATGACATTTGACCTCTTGTTTTTGCATGAGAATTGACATCAGTATTCCACAGCCCCACTGTAGCAACCTCAAATGCCAGCCCTTGAAACCCAAACTTGATTTTTTTTTTTTTTTTTTTAATGAACCCAACCAGAGGTGGGGGAGTGAGGGTGGGTGGGTACGCATTTGAGGGGTGGAGGAGGGTGGAGTCGGGGGAGGCAAGCTTTGGGCTCATCTGCATCACAGATTAGGGTGCTTAGAGAAAAATCAACCATCCATGATTCATTACATGTTTCCTGCTGAGCCTCTGAGATGGCAACTGTCCTAGCAACAGGATCCTAGCAACAGCAACAACTCTCCACTGCCACAGCAGCCAATCAGGAACTTTGATGCCTGATCAAAATTTAGCCAATGAAAAGGGGAGGGCATGCGGAAAGCATGATGATGCGTTTCCTCATGCAGCTGGTGAGACTGGGGTGTGTTTATAAGACATGTGGAAAAGTAATATTGCGTCCTTTGTATGCTTTTGATAAAGTGAAGTACTACTTATTAAGATGGTGTTTTAGAAGCATTTTCTGATATTGATATTGGAATTTCTGCAATGAGTGACAGTACGATGCTGAGCAAAAGGCTTGAGCCACCCCTGATTTCTTTAGCAGTCAGACTTTCTTCTTGTTTTTAAAGTGGTCCTGAGCAGCAGTTCTCCAGGCTTTCAAAAGGTCTTTCAAAGTTTTTCTTTGGACATTGGCTGCTTTTTCACACATTTTCAGTCCAGACCTTGTACCTGACCATTTGAGATTTGTTTTTACACATAACAGACAGATAGGAGCCAATAAATTGAATATATTAAAATAAATTAGGCACTTACTAGCACCCTGTCACAAAAACACATATGTTCACATTTCTTCAGTTAAATCTATGAACAGTGCCAAAGATACTATACTATGCAATACTAATTTTGTAACAACATCTACAGCAGATGAACACTATCCGAAAGTCATAGCCTTAAGAAATAGGATAAAATCCAGCAAAAAACCAGACACAGGATCTCATACATCTGGCCCCTCAGCTGATCCATCTACTGTTCACTGAAGTCTTATCAGAAATGGTCTCAGTGGAAGGGTAGCTGTCAAGAAGTCATTCTTAAGGAAGGGAAACATGGAGAAAATGCTGAGGTATACTAAATTACACAAGTACTGGAATGAAAATCAGTGGCAAATCAAATCATAGTCAATATGTACAGAGGAGGCCAGGAGAGGGGTACAAGAGTGAGTGTCCACAGCCATCTTTAAAACACGGTGGAGGCTCTGTCATGGTTTGGGGCTGCATTCCAGTCAGTGGTGTTGGAGGTCTTGTCAAAATTGATGGAATTATGAACACATAAAAGTACCATCAGATTTTGATCCAGCATGTAATACCATCTGGAAAGCATCTGATTGGCAACTGCTTCATTTTTCAGCATGACAGTGATCCCAGTGGAACACAATGGAACACTATCAGTAATGGACAGCCCTCCCCGGAGCAGTGTGGGATTGTCTTGACAGAGAGAGGAACAAAAGGCAGCCAACATCCAAAGAAAACCTAAGAGAGTTCAGGCTGTGATGCAAAATAAAGGTGGTCATACCAAATATTGGCTTTCAAGCTTGTTAGAATTGTACAAACTCTGTTTTTGTCTTAAATACTGTATGTGTATGTTTGCACATGTTTCAATAAATCACTGCACCTATTTCCCATTTTCCTAGCAAAATATGAAGAAATTACTTTAGCGCAGTACTGTATTGGGTATTCTTGAACTACTGACAGCATGGTATTTTATAAACTTAAAATAATGTGTCAGTGGTTAAGGGTTGAATAAAACAAACAGCAGAAGACCACAGTTCTTTACTTATCTCCTATTTCACAGTTTTAGAGAACACACAAGATCCACGCCAGAATAAATATTTCATTTCCCCACCAAGGTTCCTGAAATTTGGCTTAATGGAGTTTGCCTGGTCTTGCTGCCAGACAGATAAACAGCACTGAAATCCTACTTCCAAGGTCCTCTACCTTGGCATATGAAAAGTAAGTAAAGCATAGACTGTGCCATAATATGTGCAATTATATGAAACTTAATATGTAAACACTCATTGCCTCAACTCATACATAAGTTGAACCAGTGAGTCAACTCCCAATATATATGCTTATATATCCCAATGTTAAAATTTCCAACAAAAGCAGATAATTTACCAATTAAAAAACATCTTTGGGAGTTGGACCTTAGAACTTATCTGTTTAACTCTTCTGTGTTTGACTCACAGGTTGATACCAACATAGGTGGCTAGAGAGGAACACTAGCAGCATGTTTCACTTTGGAATTAAATTATCTGGGAAATAACATGGCTGTCCTAGTTGACACACCTCTGCAAAATTGAGGGGAAGTCAGGGACAGTGCCTCTGGATTGGTAAACTAGGCTGGTGGTCCCCCTTATTAAAAAGAATGTGGTCCATGTTCAGGGGGATCGCAGTCTTCAGCCTCCCTGGGAAAGTTTATGCCACAGTACAGGAGAGGCGAATCCACCTCAGATCCATAAACAACATATTTTCCATCCTGGTGATGAATTTTGGACCAGTTGTTTACCCTCTCTAGGATACTTGGTGCAGTAGAATTTCCCAACCAGTCTACATGTTTTCTGGAGAGGGGATTTGACCACATCCCTCAAGGTGTTCTGTGGGAAGGGGTTTCAGGAGTTCTACACGTTTTTACAGGATCTTCAGTCCTAAATATTCCCAATTGGCACTGGATTCTGAATTACCACAGATTGTGTTCATAATGTTTGTAGACCAAATTTCTTGTAGACAAGGGGTGGAGGGTGTCTAGTTCAGTGGCCTCAGGGTCATATCTTCACTTTTGCAGATGATGTGGTCCTGTTGGCTTCACTGAGCATTAACTTCATCACATTGGGTATTCATTTTCAGCCTCATGGCTGGAATAATAATACACACCTTCTTTGTGCCACACTGCATATGTGCGGTCATTGTATATTAGGACTCTGAGAAAAAGGTGTTCAGATTTTATTATCCCCCCTAAGAAAAACCTCTTTTATTTCCATTCAAAGCATGCAAATTTTTAACTTTTTGTTTTAAAAAAGTCTTTGTGTCTTTTCTACTTGGTTACAAATGCCTCCTTAGCGGCCCACATGCAACATAATGATGATGGTGTTGATTTACAGCAGACTCCTCTCACATGTAAATGATCCAAAAGTGTGGGATGTTTGTTCACCTGCTTCACTGTAATCAGGCATCATTTTTCAAAGAGCCTGATCTTCACTTCAAAGGGACACGCTCTGAGCAGGTCCAAATGGTCTGATAATATTCAGTGTGATAATACATCAAGCTGATGTCTTCCTCTCCACTTTTGAGTAATCTCACTATTTCTCCAGAGGCCGGGTTCCTATTTCCATTAGAAAATGAAGAAAGCTACACACAAAATGTTTAAAACATCCATACAGGACTCAGTTTTACATGTTCTCTGTTCTGGCAGGGACAATTAATGAAGTGGTCTCCAAGCTTTTTTTCTCTATCACCAAAGTCGTGTCAGATGGCTTCAACAACTCTTCCACCACCTCTCATGTTTAAACTGTTTGAATTCATTTTAAACTAGATCTGGACTACTTTCAGTTTGCCATTTCCTCTTAATAATTATATTATCATTAATGACTTATGGAAAGCAAACTGTACAGACCCATTATCCACTCATATTTAGCAAGAGCTGGGAAAAGAAGAAAAGAAGCCAATGCATTAGTTCCAAAAACTGCAGTTTATGTAGTGGCCACTTGTAGTGGCCACACCCCAGAACGAAATGTAGAAGCTTCTTGGATGAGTGGAGAAATGAAGTCCAGTCGTTTTTTTTTTCAGGTCCAGAGACAAGTAGCTAAAGCCCCATTCACACAGGCCAAGAGACCAGTCAGTGACCCCCTGGCAAACACAGGTTGCTAGCAAGTGTATCTTGCGAGTGGTTGCTGGTTGAGGTACACGATGCTGCACCAAAGTCCTCCTTGCGATTGCGTTGGTCACTCATAAGTTACTGCAGTAACCTGAAGTTTGCATGGAAAATAAAAAAGGCGCAAACCTTTTCTTTGAAGGCGAATGGTCTCCATTTATAGTTTCCATCGGCCTTTTTCAAGTTTTGCTACTCCTCAGTTGTTAGTGACTGTTTGCCAACAAGCCACTGGCTAACAATTTTATCTGTTAGCCATGCTTTTAGCAAGCTCTTTAAATATTTTTAAATCATTTTTATCCACTGTTTAAACATTACTTATTTATTTTTTACTGTCTATTTATAGTTCTTAACAATTAATTACAATTTAAACAGGTTTATGTGCACTCTTCTTTTTTTTTCTGAGATTAGTTGAGCTAATCTGTCAACAGACCCACTGACTGCTGTGTAAGTAGTCCCCGTGGCTCAGTTACCCTTTGGGAATCATTGGATAAAAGGACTGCCATATAGTAGAAGGGATAAATGTCACTGAACAGTAAGTCCAATACTTAGACAGTTTTTATTCTGTTTTAGAGTAAGATATTGGATTTTATTCTCATGAGATAATGGTATATGAATGGGGGAAAAATCCTCCATCACAGGTATTTTTTTGACTGTCAGACTGAAAACTCCTTTGAGGTACAAACTGTAGATAAAAGCCTGTCTGTGTCTATTCTGTATGATGTTCAATACATTCCCAAACTGTTTGGACCAAAAGTCATAAATAATTCCTTTTTAAAAAGTTTAAATAACACAATGGCACTAACAACTGCCTCCACATACAGTGTGTAAATTTCCTTCTTGTTTCAAAGGTAGCTAAAAGTGATTTACACATCCTTTCTCATTTCATCATCTCCCCGCATGTATGTTTACTTACTTACAAGCGTGTGCTGATTGCACACAGCAGGAGGGGGCTGTTTTTGTCATTAAAGTAGCCTGTACAGTATTCATCCATATTTTTGTCTCACAGTCTGAACCTATACTTTTCCGGATCCAATCAGCAGCCTGTTTTTTTTTTCTGTTTCCTCTGAAACACATCCCAGATTATTTCAGCACCAAACAGAATCTAACATTTGAGGCAAGAGGCCTCTTTCCTTTGTTGACATGAAAGTAAAAGCAACAGCAGCTGCATTTCAGGTAGGATTTTGATTGCATTTCCTTTGGCTGCGAGGAACGACTTTCCTCATAGCTTCAGCTGTAGGATTTCATTTTAAGCTGCACTTCTCCTCTTTTGATGGCCTTGAGTGATACATTTCTGGAAATCCATCAAACAAGAATTGATAGACGATAAAGGTGAGGAAGAAAAGGAGCTAGAGATGGTTTGAAGTGGGTGTGGGTGTGTTGGAGCAAACATGAGGACGGTATGGGATCGATGTCATCAACAAACAGATGGTATTATACAGCCCCTGGGGGTGGGGGGGTGGGGTCCAACACTAACCAAAGAAAGCACTCAGGAAATTTAAAAAACTCAAAAGATGAAGGAAGTGAAAGATAAATGAATGCTATAGGTAGGTATTACTTTTTTGTACAAATATTGAATGTATGAAAATTTTGTACTAGTATTCATTTTTTATCGCTCATGTATCCGACTAACATTGGCCATCCTGAATCTATGCCACCATGAGCTTGAAGGAAAATGTCTGCTTTGAAATTTACTAAAGATATTTAAGCACCCCTTCTACTGACTCTAGTAACTTAGTTCCAACAGTAGGTCACAATCCATCCATCTATCCACTGCCAAAAAGCAATGAACCCCAGTTCACCATCAGGACTGTTCACAGCCAGGAATTTAAGCACTCACTTTAGGTCTATATGGAGCAAAGCCTGTGAGCTAGTTCAAGCAGGCATCTGTGTCATACATACTAACATGCCTTACTGTCCTCATGTCACATGCCAAATGTCACATACTGCACCCAGTCTGGTGGTTGCAGAATTTTTCCCTCTCACACATCAGTGCTGTTGCTGTGATGCATCACTGCCTGCTGTTTCAACCCCTCTGCCACTCCAGCATCCAACCCCTACACACCAGGGGGATAAATACCTAGCACTCCCCAATTTTTATGTACATCAAATTTGCAAGAGGTGATGCATTCTGCTGCTGTTATAAACAAGAGTTTTCTGACTGAAATATCTGAATTCTGTGCAAAAAGCTTAAAATCTGTCGTACTGTGATTTAAAATTCCCATACATACATATTCGCCAATTTGCAGCCACATGTTAGCTGAAGATGGTAAAGAAAAGATATTTTATGGACTTTTTATATAATTTTATGGACTTTAATTTGAACAAAAAAAAACAACAAAGATCTAAATTGGTTTATCTTTTTTATTTAAACCGATACATTGATCTTAGTGCCTTATGAATGGCAACAAAATAAGAATGTGCAACAGAGATTTAATGTAGTCCTTTGCCCCTTTCTTCTAGTGCTCTTGATCTTTGGATACATTCAGACTGATTTTAATCCTGCTCAGCCCCTTCATTAATTTTAATGAGACCAGTTTATGGTTGCAGAGGGGGTGCCAAGATAAGTAAGCTGTAACCTTGAGCAAAAATATGCACCACAATGAAATTTACAACTGCTATTGTATTGAGTCAGATACATGTAATACATGTAGATATTCTTGTTAGATTTCTTTATTTACCTTGGTAACACTTTGAATCAGAACACCAGCTCGTTTAAACTGATACTGTGGCTCAAGTACATCTAAACTCCATTTTTCTGTGCCTCTTCCGAGCTCTGACCCTCCAACAGTACATACTGCACCTCCTGTTCCACACTGAGCTCCATTATCCTGGGATAAAGTGACAGTAAGAATGTCCAGAGAGATTTCTGTTGCTGCCGAGAAAGAAGCCACCTGAGTCAGATGACAACTGTACTTTACTGCCACAGTCAGAGTTCCTGTAGGCTGTTGTTTGCTACACTGCAGTTATAAAAATGGCCTCACCTGTGCTGGATTTGGGGTGCTTACAGTCCAAGTAGTACACAAACACAAAACCTTGAGGCTTTTGTTTGGACTCACATAAATCCCTTCTCCATTCCCAAGACAAACAGTATTAAGACCACTAATGCAACAATAATCAGCACAAGCAAATGTACACAAACAAGACACAAAGAATCAATCACTGAAGAATTTAGAGATGTATTATGTTGGAGTTGGCTGAGTCTCAATAAACACGCTGCTTGCCAAATGCACTTAAAAAAAATTAAAAATCCAAATGTCTTCAGATTTATGTGAAATTAGGTGATACATTTATTCATTTAACACTTGGAAAAAATGTGTCATGCTATACAAATTGTGTGGAAAGCCATTATTGCGAGTGGAGGTATGAATCTGGTCTCTTTGCCACTTTAGTAAAAGGACACTCATCATAATGTGCTGAATGCACTCCTAGAAAAAAAAAACATTCTCCATGTTTTAGCTCCACCTTAATCTCCATCTGACAGCTGCACTCAGGTGGGGTGTTTTGTGGTTGTTTAGGCAAGATTCTGAAAATTGTTTTTAAAAAAATCATTCTACATCATGCGTCTTTGAACTGAAGTTTTTTTCTTTTTTTTCATTATTCACTGAAAGTCTTGAGTCCTTGAGGGGCAACAAAAGCTCCCTGATGAGCAGATGAGTAACAAATTCTCTCTGTAGTGACGACTGTTCAAAGCTTGTTTGATGCGCAAGGATTTATTTGCAATTTCTGCGCCAAACCAATTAGGTGCTGCCAGTATTAGAAATAAATAAATTTAAAAAACATCTGTGTATCAGGGTTAATTCAGTTTCATGTTGATTTAATCCAATCAAGAGCTGTTATAAACCCAATTGCATCTATTAATTTCAACGGCACTGTGCATTTGCTGCAGACATCACCTCCTGTTTGAATGACTGCAGTCTATGAAAACAATAAAGAGCCATCAACAATAACAGACTGAACAACATACTCCTTTATGTTTTTCTTTTTAAAAAAAATGGATGATGCAGGTTTTGACATCGCATATGACAAAGTTTGAGTTTTAATCAAAACGCTTGCTCCACATAACCCACTGTCCTTACTGGGTAAATTTTTTGTTCTGCCATTTGAAATGAAAAGCAATGTTCTGCTTTGAAACCTTGGGTCCTGGCAATCATGTGGATGTCACTCTGGCACAGCACCCACCTCCAGGAAAGTTCTTCTGCAAAACATATGGGCAAAATAAGGCGTGCTAGCTGGAACTGACCTGCAGACCACCTCAGTTCAGACTTTGCCATCCTAAAAGGAAAAGGAAAGACCCTCAATAAATCAGTTAAAGGTTGCATTATGTTAATGAATCTGGACTGTAATGAACCTGCACGTCTGTTTAACTAACCCTGTTCCTTCAGAAACTACAGCACCTTGCAGATCTCAAGTGACATATGAACATATTCATGAATTTGAGCATGTATTTGTTTGTAATCATCATCAGTGAATATTGTTATCCTCTTTCTTTGATACAGGCATGTCCTGCTTTTAGTCCACCAAGTAACCAGTAACCTGGTGCATGTGAGACAATTAGCAAAAAATAAAGGTTTTTTTTTTTTTTTACAGTTACACAAAGTTGTAAAACTTCAACATGTATTTTAAAAGTTCTTATTTTTAAATCCTGCAAAAAGGCCATCATGGATGGAAAATGGTCTGCTGTAAAATCATCTCAACTTTAACATAAACACTATGTGTGTCATGTTTTATTTCAGTTCTCCAATGTGTGGTTCTTCACTAAGTCTAAATAGTATGGGCTTCTGGGAAAAAATATTGCCCACCCTATTTAGTAGCCAACAGGTTAACGGCCCCAGGCACTTATTTGGACAGTTACACTCACCGACCACTTTGTTAGATACACCTGTTCAACTGCTCATTAACACAAATATCTAATCAGCCAATCATATGGCAGCAACCCAGTCTCTGCCAGATGGGCTTGTCTGAGGTTTTCAGAAACTGCTGATCTACTGGGTTTTCCTGCACAACCATCTCTAGAGTTTACGGAGAATGATCCTAGCTGAGCTGTTAGGAAGGCAACAGTATCTCAAATGACCACTCATTACAACCGAGGTATGCATATGCAAGAGCATACCTTGCAGATGGGTTACAGCAGCAGAAGACCACACCAGTTGCCACTCCTGTCAGCTAAGAACAGGAAACTGAGGTTGCAGTTCACACTGGCTCACTAAAATTGGACAATTGAAGACTGGAAAACTAGTAAATTTCTACTGTGACATTGAGACGGTAGGGTGATAAAGAACATGAAAGCAGTTCAGGCTGGTAGTGGTCGTGGAATGGTGTTCAAGATATTTTCCTGGCACACTTTTGCCCCCATAGTACCAACTGAACATTGTTTAAACATCACAGCCTACCTGAGTATTGTTGTTGACCATGTTCATCCCTTTATTTATCCCTTTATCCCTTATGACCACAATGTACCCATCTTCTGATGGTTACTTCCAGCAGGATAACACACCATATCACAAAACTCAAATCATCTCAAACTGGTTTCTGGAACATGACAATGAGTTCACTGCACTCAAACAGCCTCCACAGTCACCAGATCTCAATCCAACAGAGCACCTTTGGGATGCGGTGGAACAGCAGATTCACATCATGGATGTGCAGCATCTATGATGTAGAAACAGTGTGATGCTATCATGTCAATGTGGAGCAGAATCTCTGGGGAATGTTTCCATCATCTTGTTGAATCCATGAAGAATTAAGGCAGTTATGAGGGTAAAGGGGGACCTACAGGCAAGGTGGACCTAATCAGGTGGCTGGTGAACTAGATGTATAAAAATCAGCAGTCAAATCGGATTTAAAATTGCTTAAAATCCAAAATAAGGTTTACATCCAAAGATTCCCCTCTCTCTCCCTCAAAATTTGGACTACCCTTTCTGCATAAAAAAGAAACAAATACAGATTCTACCTCTTCTCTGAACTTGCCTCCACCATATTGATTGCTACACAGTCTATAACTTTGATTGCTTTTATTCTGTCGTGCTACAGTTTTGTTGTATATCTTATTTATAGCTTCTGTCTAGCTATCTTTCGACATGTGTCGCAGTCAGACTCCCTCCTTTGACTCCATTGAGTGTTAATACTTACATTTGAACATTTGTCTCTCGGTGATGGGTGTCGATAGGTGCTCCACTTCTTACGGGTGCTTTTTCCTTTCAAAGGAGTGACTGGCAGAAAGCTTGATGGTGAGCTGTCACTCTGCCTTTGCTCCTAGGGAGGTAGCTGTCCTCAGAGTAGAAGTCAATAGGAGGATTTCGCAGTTTTTTTGTGATGACTTTAGGAGGCGAGGAGGAGGAGGAGGAGAGCTGTGAAATTTAAGGCAATGGAGGGAGATGGGCCACTGCTTCGACACTGTTTAATTTGATCCCACGAGCAGAACTGCTTGGCAGCGATGTGGTTATGTTAACCCTACTTGGTTCAGTTGCGTCTTGCTTCTGCTATCGTCATTTGTTGCTTTTTTTTTTTTTTTTTCTGTGTGAAATCTGATGGATTAGCCTTAGTACTTGGAGCTTCCATCTGTGATTCAGAAAACCCCTAACAGAAGCCAAGGATTCTCTCTGTGGAGTTGGAGGAAATGTTGATCTGTGTGTGGGACCAGGAAACCCACACGTGATGACTTGCTCTTGCCCCATCGTTCCCTCCTTCTTGCTCTCACACGTAGCCTGGGTCTTGATTATGGTTTCATTTTGTGTCTTCCCTTCTTTTTCTCTCTCTGTGCCATACTCTCCTGTGCTCTTCACTTAGCAAACAACACGTCTGCAGAGAATTCAGAAGAATGCATCTCGTTACTAGATGAGTCATACTTCCTCTGGCCTGCATGCCTCTCCCTCAGGGTGGATGATTGAGAGGGCGGAGAGGTTAGCTGGAGGAGGGGCTCAGTGGCTGAAGCAACATGGTCTGTGCCAGTTGCCCAGTGTAATTAAGAAGGTATCAATGCATTGGTCAGAGGACCATGAGGTGCCTACATCAGTGCTGTCTCAAAAAAGCAGTTGTCCCGAGGTGGCTACATGACTGACAGCTTTGACCAGGCTGAATCACTGGGAAATCTCAAGCTCAGACCCCATAAGTTGGCCGTTCTGCCAAGGTGCTGTGGCCCTGGGAGGAGAGCCCGGGGCCTCAGCTCTGGAGAGAAACAAGACTGCACCTGCAATTTGAGAAATCTGTCTCTGGTTTACTGAAGGAAATTTATATGGTAGTGTGAGAAGACTGTAGATGAGTTTGCATGCAGTTACTAGGCTTTAATGTTCCTCAGGAGGCTTGACTATGGGATAATTCTTTTTGGTGTAAATTTCAGATGCAGTTAAGTGTCTAACACTGGTTTACTGGTTTTAATTTCCTAAACATATGCTTTCAATATGGCTTAATATCACTTTGTATCACAAAATGCAAAGAACTGAAAATAACTTTGATTATCTGTATAAAACTGATGAAACAGTATCAGTATGCCATTAGGCCTCTCCCAGCTCTTGCTCACTCTCCCATACCTGCTCCTCTTGGTCCCCTGCCAAAACCTGTGACTCACAGGAGACTGAGTGACCTACTTTTTTTTTTTGTCTTCTAGGAGTGCCAGGAGATCTTTCCTATTTGTGAGACAATACACTGGGTAAATATAAGTCAATTAAAATGCACTTAATGCACCCATTTTTGAATTTAAGCACCTAAAGGCTGTGTCAGCATGGCGGCCACCTCGGAGAATCCCTTTTATTATTACAATCAAAAACGAAACGTAGTAAGCAGTCAAGCTTTGATATCTCATTAGAAGCAAACTGAATTTAAGGCCACACTGGCTCTCATCAAGCCAATTTAAAATATAACTCATTTAAATGCTCTCATAATCCTGCTGTATCTGTGTGCTTTTATATTGCTCATTCCCAGTTTATCCAGGTTGTCAGAGATTATGGTTTCTACATGCAGACCAAGCATTTATACAAAATCAGTGAAAGCTGCCTCAAGGCCTAGTCAGTTTATTTGAGTAATGATAGCGTTTTAGCTGTACTGTAAAGGTAAAGTTGGAACAGTTGGTTTTTATATATTCCACTGATTAGGCAGGAGATAAAGTTTGGGTACAGACACAGTCTCTCAAATGCCTGGTTTACAGTTTGCCCACCTCTGAAAAAGAAAACAAGGATGGGATCAAAAGCCATAGGATCACTGAGATGGCTTGAGCTGGTTTTTGATTGGAAAAATA
Organism: Pterophyllum scalare; assembly: GCA_024447675.2. Taxonomy (NCBI): domain Eukaryota; kingdom Metazoa; phylum Chordata; class Actinopteri; order Cichliformes; family Cichlidae; genus Pterophyllum; species Pterophyllum scalare. The sequence continues at coordinate 53,428 of JAMQGT020012662.1, read as the reverse complement.
TGCCGCTTTGCACCAGATGGAATTTCCACTTTAATCGCTAATTGCCGTTTTTTTGGTCGTGTTGTCTCTCATTGATGCAGAAACAAGCTGTGCAGTTGAATGTGCTGTCTTGGCTGCTCTTTTTCCCTTCTACAAGGCTTGGCTTCTTTGATATGTCAGTTTTGTGTTAGTCTGCCGCCTTCGTCTTGACACGATTGGCCCCGCTTGCTCCGACCTCCTGGAAACCCCCCAGCATGCCCGCCCCAGGGTGTGTGTTCATGTCGTGTCATTTATTCGGCTTCCTCTAAAAGACTGCCATGCCTTCACTTCCCTTCTAGTTTCCCTCCTCTTATTAAGATGCAAAAGGCAGAGCAGTGTTTGGTCTGAAAGGCTTAGTGCTGGGGAGTTACTGGTGTGTACAGTGGGGGGTCAGGGAGGGACAGTAGGCATGGGGACTTCAATTACTTAATGTGTGCTGTATGGCCTGGCCACACTCATTCTAAGTTCTGCAGACAGCTCACACTACTCTGATTTATGCTTTTTTGTGAGTCTATTCACAGAAAGTCAAAATGATGCTCTGACAAAAGTGACTATAATTGGAGGGGAAGAAAATTATGAAGTCTTTGGTTAATGCAGATTGCTGCTTGAGTTTATGCCTGATAATCCCTATTAAGTCATCTGAAATGACTGCCTTTTTGAAACCTCTTTTTTTTTATCTTGTTTTTTTTTCCAATGAATTTTGTCACACATTTTCTTCTTTCTTCGAGGTCCCAGTGGTGAACCACTTTGATAAAGCAAAGAACAGAATCAACATGCCCGACTGATGGTCAAAATTTTGCTCTCTGTGAAATCCTCCAGTAGCCTTTATAAAGCCCAAGCCTAGAATTTATCAGTCCAGTGGCACACCTACAGTTACCCATTTACTTCAGTATATAATCAGCTTGCTATAAAAGCATGACCTTGAATTTGCTGGTTGTGTGGGTCAGTAGAATATTGCTAACAAACCAATAAGCATGGCTCAGAATCGACACTAGTGGTACTGGTTAGGGGTGGGTGTAACCCACAATACAAAAATATTACAATACATTGGTCTCTAACAATAGTATCATAACTCAGGGATTTTTGCAGGGACATCTGTGTAACCAAAGCACAAAAAAACCTAAAAAAAAGGCAAAAAGTATAAAGCAGGTATTCATTCACTGCCATTTGGTATCACTCTGTGTATACGCTTATGGCCACTTTATGATGTACACCATGCTAGTACTGGGTTGGACCCCTTTTTGCCTTCAAAACTGCCTTAATTCTTCATGGCATAGATTCAGTAAGATACTGGAAAAATTCCTCAGCTATTCTGACCCTAGCATCTTGAATGGCGTAGCAGGACTTGACACTCATTAGACCAGGTAACATTTTTCCTGCCTTCTATTGTCCAACATTGGTTAGTCTGTGTGAACTGCGGCCTCAATTTCCTGTTCTCAGCTGACATGAGCGAACCTGGTGTGGTCTTCTGCTGCTGTAGCCTATCTGCTTCATGTTTTGACATGATGTTCATGCACAAATGCTCTTCGACATACCTTGGGTTGTAATGAGTGGTTATTTAAGTTATTGTTGCCTTCGTATCAGCTCTAATAAGTCTGCTCATTCTCCTCTGACCTCTGACATCAACAAGACATTTCACCCTGAGAACTGCCACTCACTGGATATTTGCTCTTTTTCAGATCATTCTCTGTAAACTCTAGTTGTGTGGGAAAATCCCAGTAGATCAGCAGTTTCTGAATAACTCAGACCGGCCCTTCTCCGATAACCCTGCCACACTCAGAGCCATTTAAATCACATTTCTTTCCCATTCTGATGCTCGGTTTGAATTTCAGCAGGTTGTCTTGACTAGGGATGTACGTGACTAGATGACTAATTGTCGCTATTGTCACTAGTTGGGATGAGGGCTGCAACTAAAGATTATTTTGGTATTCAAATAATCTGTCAGGTTTTTTTTTATCTATTAGTTGATTAGTCAATGATTATTTGAATCTTACCTCACCAAGCCCGCCCACCAGTTAACATTACCTCATTGTCTCTTCTCTCAATTAAAATAATGACCCATAAAAATTAGATTTTTAAACTAATCCAATGCATTTTTATCATTAATGTGACTATCACAGTCACTAAATCTAGTGACAAAGTCACTAAGTTGGCAACACTGGCAGCTGGTGTTGCCAAAAACTGATTGCAGCTTCTACCATGAGAACATGAGAATGTTTTTTATGACTCAAAACAAATTGATATTCATGAGAAATAATGTTTAAGATATGCTCAACAGATTATAGGTCAACAAGTCATTTACAACAATATACATACCAGCAATAATTTTGTCACCGGAAATCACTTTTTGGCAATATACCAGCTATTCAGATGACAAATTGCTTCACTGCCACTGTGTACAGTGTGGCAGCATGTAAATTTTGCGGACATGCAATGCAGTACATATTCAAATCAGTTTATTGCACCCTATAAATTCTAACATATAGGTATATCTGTTTATTAGTGCAACAATACGATGTTTTATTTTTTAATTTATTTTTAATTTTTTAATGGAAAGGAAAGGTTTTTCTAGCATCCAAAGCAGCAGCTCTTGTTCCTGTAACTGGGGAAACAGCTGGAGGAGCCCTTCATTAACCACCTGATCACCAACTTTGCTCCATCCACCACTGTTTGTTTCACACAGTGAAAGAGCTGAAGTAAATCTATGCAAGTTAAAATATGCAGATGAACTGTTAATAAGAAAAAAGTATTTCTTATACAATTAATCGATGGAATAATCGATAGAATACTCGATTTACTAAAATAATCGGTAGTTGCAGCCCTAAACTTGATATAACACATTTTTGGCTATTACTCGTTCTATCAATCTTCACTGGGGTCATCTTTTTAGTTTCTAAGTAAACAACAGATTTATTTCAGGCTTTAAAGATTCTTTAAGACCTAAATATCAGTTGGTTTGCATTGCAATACTTTATCTATCTTTGGCTACTGAGACAACGTGATAGTGGTAAGTGAACAACATAGAGGATGTGGCACTACAGAAACTGTGGCACTGTGGCACTTTTCCTGCTCAGTAAAAACAGTGTTTGCATGAGAGCAGTCAACAGATTGACTTAAAACAAAAGTTTAATGAACTAGGGGGTTTGAAGGGGACCTATCATGCTTTTCCTTATTTTGATTATGCCACATTTTGGAGCCCCCCCCCCCCAATCTCAGGTATACAGTTCGGCCCTGCAATAAGGCCCAGTACAAGATAAATAACTAGTATTTTGAACTATGAGTCATACAGAGCTATTCTAGTATAGTCGAAGGATGGAAAACATGGAGTTGATTGTTAAAAAGTAAAGATAAAAAGGCCCGTCTAGTCTATTAATTATGCATTATACAGATTCTATTTTTATCATCTCAAAAAATGGTGTAGGTTGAAGTGTGCAGCTAATAATAAAATTTAACTTTTGAATTTTTTTTTATTGGGTATTAGGTTGTTAGATATTTTGTTATGAGCTTTTCGTTGTCATGGTTGCAGCAGGGTGCTTATGACATCACCATTGTCGCTCTGGGATAGTGCAAACACCGCAGTAAACGCTCTGAAACTCAAACACTGATTTGTCATGTCTGATCTGTCATTTATTTTCTGCATGCCAGATTTGGGTGATTTTGGTCAAATCACCCTGCTGTTAAAAAGTGTCACATCTGTTATTTTATGTATTAAATGTTGTAATTGTGGTTCTGTAAACACACCCTTCTTTAGTCCTTTGGCTAACATTGTGCTGTAAGTCAGGGTTAAAATATAATATAAATAATATAATGGACTATACAGGGAGTTAGTAACTGACTGTTTTGTGTTGGGGCCTTCAATCAGTATTTCTAATCCTTATTAAGCAAACAAATTTCCCTTTTCTTTTTCTTTATAATTTTTATTTTACAGGTTTGAATAGTGTCAGGTGATATCTGTTGTATTTTAAACATGCACCTATTTTTGTCCAAATAAGAATATGGATATGAAAGTCTTAAAACACAAAATAATTTCCCCAGTTCTCATTTTTAATTCTCCTTATTTTATTTATGTGCTTAGTAAGCCATCATATACTTATGAGTCAGAGCAGACTGAGTAGGATTTTCCTTGCCGTCATCACTCCAAATGACAAAATTAGACAGTTCATCTGTTTGTTAGCTTTTGTCAAACATGTTAAAATATGAAAATGATTCTGATAAGTCAAACTTTTTTTTTTTTTGAATGGCTTTTGCATTCCCACCGAGGCTCAGTGTTTTTGTTGTTTTTAAATAACTGCATTCACTTCTTTGGTTGGTGGAAAGCCATGCAGGTCAGATCTGGAGCTTGCATGCTATAGGACTATCTGCCCTTCTCTTTCTCACTGACTCATGTTGCATGGCACATGATTCACCACTTTCACCAAGTGAGTCATTCTGAACAAAAGCACCTAATTTTAAGGGGACCACAGGCAAAACATGGATCTTTGCTGGTACTATTTTTTTTTTTTTTTTTTTTAGAGTATGTAACATTCTGTTCATTGCTGCTGACCAAGGTGTTTGCAAACTGGTTGATTTGCAGCAATAATGGGTATCTGGCTGTTTCAAAGTGTGTGTTTATCTTTGCTTTGAGCATTACCTTTCCAATATCAAGTAAGACAAATGGCTGATCAGTAATTTTTTTTTTTTGTTTTAATTTTTTTTTTCAATGGGAAAGTTTAAATTTTGCAGCTTTATAGTCCAAAACTTAGAAATGTGTTTGTAGATTTAATACATAAAAATAGATTTATTAAGAAAGAGAAATTAAGATGCAGGAGTTTAACAAGGAACATATCTTTTGCTCATCATCCAGGTTGGGTTTAGCTGTGAGACCTAATGGACAAAATTGGTATCCCAGTAATGATTATATTTTCTAATATTTGTAAAAAAATTCAATCTTGAACCATATAAAGTTAAGCTAATTTGTAATCCTGTATATTGACTGAACAATGGTATCGGCCTGTTGGCAAAGAAGGCGCTCAGCAGTGGAAGTTGTTTCTCGGTAGTTGCATCAATTTTGCGCTGGCACCAAAAGACATGTCAAGAATAAAAACATAATAAACAAGCAAATAAAAAAATTTGTGTCTGGCACATTGTTAGTATAAATTGCAGTGTTTTTCATAACTTAGACTGTTTCTGTGGTGGTGCATGGACACATGTAAAAAATACTTTAATAACAAATAATAGGTTACTATAAGTGGCTGTGTCTCCAGTGAGATTCTCATCCCATGGATGGACTCCATTTCCACTGTCTTGTTCGCTGCTGGCAATGGTAGTCCTTGTTCTGTTCTGCAGCCTCAGTGAGCACAACCAGTTTTGCTTAGAGTGGCCCTCCAGCTTGGAGTGTACCTCCAGAGCAGGACAAAGACTCCTGTCACCAGCTGCAGCCCAAAATGCTATAGGCCATCCGACTGCGGGACGAGACACTCACTGGAGAAGCAGTTGTGTGATATTGAGGACCACTAAATGGGTGGGAAGGACCAGGGCCACCCCCCCCCCCTTTAAAAAAAAAAAAAAGCATGGATGGTGGTGTTTTCTCTGAGGGGATTAAAATTAAAGTGCTAAAATAAATTGCCAAATGTTCAGCAGCTAATATACCTGGATGGCCTGCCCAAATAAAGTCTGTGTGGAAACACTCCATCGTTCTTAGATGTGTAATCTCTCAGTGGGACTGGAGACTGACTGCACAATAACACAACTCTTCCTTCCAAGTTTTAGCAATCTTGAGGTAGACATTTTTTATTTTTTCAACTTAACTCCTGCGTATAGATATATTTAAACTGAATACTGTGGAATGTACATTCTTTCTGGGGGAGTATCTCAGAGTTTGTTTGTGTATGAGCATGCTTATGGCCCCTTTAAGAAGCCTGCGTTTGTTTGCTGACTGTGTCTGGGGCCCAAACTGGAGCTCTTTCTGTCAGATGAGTGAAGCACTGCAGAGGCAGCCACTGGGAGTTCTGTTTCATCTCCTCTCATACTGATCTGGAGCAGACATGCAAATCCGCTGTAATGAGCGCAGCCTGTGTGGTGGTGGTGGTGGTGGTAGGGGGGATGAACTCAGGAATTTGAGCTGGAGAAAGGGAAGGTGGAGGGGAAAAAGGTGAACCATAGACAGCTCTGCCAGATAGCAGAACATGAGAATTTAAGGGCTTTCGACGAGAGTAATGTCAGGAGCGTTGGAAGTGACAGAAAGTCTTCCCGCTCAAATCAAACATTCATTAGCCTGCTGTGGCTGCACTCTTCCCTTTGGTGTTGAAACACAGAGGTAAAGATGCAAATGGTGCCATGTTAATTAGCCTTATCTTTTACACCAGCAAGACATGGTGTGAAGAGGGGAAAAAAAACCCCCAAAACGCTTCATCATCACCACCATTAGCAAATGTAATGAGGCTTTTGTATAGATTCTGCTTAAAGTTTAGCATCCTAAAGTGCTTGTAGTGGATGTGATCTTCTGGTTTCCAGATTTCTAGGGATTTTCAGTTTACTAAAAGGAGACAAACATTTAACTTAACACAACAACAACCATTTTGAGTGTGGAGTATCTTGTGATTAGAAGAATAACACTAATAGCTTCAAGATAAAATCACATGATTGGACAAAGCACTTTTCCCTCTGTAGATTCTTTAACGGTCCATGAGCTGAATGCTATATCTAATGATTTATGAAGTTAAATACAGTGCTGTTGACTGATGTGCATTAGGAATATTTCAGATACCATCCTCACTGCAGTCTGTAAAGTGCATCATAAACCTCATTAGTCTGTGCTGGGCTGTCCAATAGCTCATTTAATGTAATTTTATTCACTCATAAAGAGGTAAATCTCTGGTCAATGTTGGGGTGCTTTGGCCTGTCTCCATCCAATAATGTAAAGCACTGAAGACTTTTGATGAGCTCTGCAGATCAATCAGAGGTTAACAGGCCCTTCATATAAACTGAGGCCTGCTATATGCTATAGTTTTTAACTCCCTATAACTCTTTCTGGCTTTTGGATCCCAATACACCTAGAAACTAAATCCCAGGATCAGTTGAAAACTTGGGAAGTAAAGGGCTGTTCCACATTTCAAGAAACATGACGATTAGGCAAATTAGACAGATAATGGATTAAGGCTTTGTCTGAGACAACAGTGTGGTGGTGGTGTTTCTTGTAACACATGGTTGTATAACATGTCAGAAAGGAGACTTGCAGACTTGGGAAGAGAGAGCCATGAAAAACTAGGCTTTTTTTGTAAGTTTTGAATATGAAATTCTGTTGCCAGTAATCAGTGTTTCCTACAGAATCGTATTTTATTTCTGGCAGTAGAGGGACAAGGCACACTCGCACACAAAAGCACATGTGCCCTTTGCGACAGAAAAAAAAATGGCACAATAATCAGCTGCCTATCCAGTAAGTTCCTCATCCTGTTAGTGAACTCTAAATTTGCTGACCTCTAACTTCACTGATTCGATCTGCATCTGGTGATGGTGTCCTCCTGCTTTGCAGCCACGGTGAGGTTAGAATAGCTGGACCAGCTCTCCACCTGCTTCAGGTTCAAGTCACAGCAGGTCTCCAGAGCAGAACAAGCAATATCATTACCAGATGCAGTCCAAGATGGTGGAATTGAGAGTCCATCTAACAGCTGAATGACACAGAAGGCTGCCACAACAACAACCTGGCTGTAGGGGAACACTAGACGGGAAGGACTGAAGTTAGCTGGTTCGCAGCGATTGACATTTCAAAATAAGAGTAAGGGGATTGTCCAGTAATTAATCACAATTTTGTCTTTGACAGATGAATAACTAAAAATAAGTTGCAGTCCGTATCTCTGAATGGCCCAGCCAAGTATAGTTAGTGTGTGGAAACAATTAATAAGTTTATATTTGTTTCTCTCACTCTCTCTCTTTGGCTCATTTTCTTTTAAACTCTGGTTTAAAGTCAGTCCCATACTGCTAATTGTTGTTTAAACATTACTAACATATATTTACCTATCTAGTAAATGCACTGATTCAGCCAGGGCATTTTTATTGTAGTCAGAATGACAGTGCTATATTTTCTGAAGCTTTTGTTTTACTACTACTAAGCATTTACTTACTTTTCAATTTGCACCTCAGTTTCTCAAGAAAGGCTGCAGCTCAGAAGGCCTGCATCTGTGGGATTAAGTGTTTTGTTTTTGTAGTTGTATGTGTGTTATACATGACACACAGAATCAATAGACAGACTAGGCAGTTCACTGATCAGTAGTGCTAATAAAGTCTTTGTTTCTGAGGTATTTGGTGTACAACATTAGTGTGGAAAGAAGTCTCCCTACACATACCTTCCTCCCCTAAAATCAAGAGTTCCTCATTGGAAACACCACAGCCAATTTCACAATAGTAGAAGAGTTACTCCTTTTGGCTCTCCTGTGTGGCAACACTCTCAAATTGTTGTCTGACGGCTTCTTCACACTGGAGGGAGTTCCTGTGTTGCAGGGGGTTGGGCTATCAGAGGGAGCATTGGGTGGGGACAAAGTCAGAGTTCCTGAGGGTGTTTGAGGCAGCTGTGGCCTGCATTCGTGTCACTGGCTGACTTAGCAGGAGGACCATTGCACTGTAGTTTGACTGGTTAAGGGAAGATAAATTTGCCTGTGTGCAACATTGGTATTTGGGCTCAGGCTAATGTGTGACTCAGAGTTGCAACTTGTGTAATGATATTCAGTGGCTTCAATAGCGTCTTGTATGTTGTAACCAGTGCAGTTGATTTGAAAAGTCTGATTATATCGGGCATTCATCTGCCTGTGAGAAATGTCCTTGTGTTCAGACTGTAGAGTTGAGTCAGCTGCTTAACAACATCCTGTCTGAGGAGTTACTTTATGATGGCTATGTTAATCAGCGAATGAATGGAACTATTTAAGTATTATGCCATCTTGTGGACTGTTACTCAGGGGGGATCATAACATACCTTTGCAGAGTAAATGTCAGTAGAGTTTACAGTGGACCACTTTCCTTCATGCAAACACAACTTCGACTCATACGAGAGTCCAAGTACTTGCACAGCTTCCTGGTTGTGTGGGTTAAGTGTTAAAATTTATCATTTAGATTTATCCTCTGCTAAACTGTTCAACTCTATTAGGTTGTTCTTATTTTTCCTTTTTCAGTTGCTCCAACAGCACTTTTACCATGACCACAATTAAATTATCACAATTAGTTTTGTCATTCATCTATATATAGAAAAATGTTTAAATAAATTTAAACAAACTACATAATAGGTGTCTATTTTAAGGCTATAAATTGTCATAATGTACACACATCAACCTCAGATGCGTCACGTCTTTGCTTTATTTTGGTTTCTCTGTTGTATCAGATTGCCAAGATGTGCAGTTAGCTTACTTGTGCCCAGACAATGCAAGTAGCAAATCCATTATTTGCCTAAAAGCTTTTATTCAAAGGCACCAGAGGCTGAGTGCCAGTATATCTGAGTTACCATCAAATCTCTTCTTGTCAGGTAAGAAGTGGAAGCCAAATACTTTTGACTCTAGGCCTAACTCACGTGTCTGCTGTTTATTATTGGAAATCCACTGGTTTTGTGATGACCTGTTGTGCCTCTTGTAAGGCAGTAACCTCACATCCATTTCTTTGCCAGTAGGTGTTTTGACTGCAGAGCTTAAACCAACAATGACTGCTATTACCTTCCCCACGTTGCCCACACCCAGATAAATAGCAACATTGTCTCCAGGAAACCAAATTAATTGAAATTATCTGGAACGCAGCAGAGTGAAGAGAACAGGTATAGACACCGACCGCTGTCTGTTTCACATGAAAACAAATTCCTGGTCCACTCATTCCTGGTCCGGCTGCAGTCTCAGTTTCATGTTTTAATCTGCCGCTCTCTCCTTAATCAGTGGGAGACACAAACTAAGCTGGGTCCAAATTATCATGGAAGTCATCTGGAGAATGCCCAAGGAATTTATTGGCTTGTTTAAACACAGACAAACCCCGGTGACGCAAGACACAGCTGATTACACTGCTTTCATACTGTATTCTGCAACAGTGGCTAATCTGTTTCTGTTGTGCATGTATGTGATGATATGATCAGGGTTTAACTTGACTGCATGATTTTATGTGGGGAAAAAAAGCGTGTTAATATGTGTGACCTGTATATTATGTATTTGACAGAGAGATTCCCGAGTCTGCAGATTTATAAACCTCCGGTATGTTGGTGGCTAAAATGTCTTGGGTAATGCTGAAGATCGAGAGTGAAGAAAATATGAAACTATTGACCCGTGACTTTTCAGCCCGCTAATATGTTGTGGTGTTGTGCAACTTCCAATGCAGTGTGCATTATCACTCAGGGGAAAGGGCACAGATTTATGGCAGGTGGCTGCCTCTCAGCAGTATGCCCTGAAAACCTCAATTGGAGTTTGCTTTTATTTCCTGTGAAGCTTTTTCACTCGGTGTACTCGTGAAAGCCGTAGATTTGTAACATACACATTCACTCATGTAAGTGTTTACATGCTAAAAGCCATGTCTGAGTATGTGTGGGAGAGTATATATGCTATATGTTATCACTGGGCCGTGTTATTATCTGCAGGTACAGCATAACTCCAGGAGCATTTTAAAGAGCCTGTACGGAGGCGCAGTAAACCAGTGAAATGGGACATGAGGAGTCAAAGAGCAGTGCTTCAACAGCTTAATGATGTAGAGGCATCCAGCTCTGTCAGGCAGTAAACTCTTTAATATGCTGTTAATTATTTCTGAGAGATTGAATATTGATTAAAAAGCAAAATGGTTTTAATTATAACCCCCAGTTCTAGTGCCATCCTAAATGAAGACGATTTTTAGGCTTTACGTGAGAGGAACATCTAACAGATCAAGCAAACCACAAGCTATTCCAGCTTTATTTGATTTCTCTTTTTTTTCCTTTCACTTTGTACTCCGAGTTTGAAAGAAAATTCTGTCTCAGTATAACTAATGTTACAGCTCCTTCAGTCAGCTCCAGCTTTAGAGCTGCCAATGCTCAGCCACTGCCTTTTGAATTTGAAATTCATGACCTGATTCCTGCTCTTTGTTGCGTACGGAGAACACGCATTGCCCACACAGGTAATTCCTTTAAATCATGCTTGGGTTAATCTAGCATGCTTTCTTTTTTAACATTTCTTCGTCACTCTTGAAAGTGTGCTCCTAGACATGTTTCACATTTATCCGTGGTATATGTCCAAGCTGAGTAAGTGGATTAAAAATAAAAGGGACTCGAAAGAATTATTGTATACTTGGCAGACAAGTAAATGTGTGCTAATCTTTAGACCTAATAATCTTTTGTAATTTTCATCATATTGGAAATACTTGACCATGCCTGTTGCTCAGGGTTAATTTCTATTATTGATTACTGTGGAGATTTTTCATTATAAATTAATAATTATGTTAAATTGGGCTATAATTATAATCTTAATTGTCTTGCAAAACTGTCTATACAGTTGACTGTCACATAAGATAAAGAGAGGTGCAACTTCCTCACAGTTAAGAAGCTCAGAATCAGTGATTTTATGCTTCTTTTTTTTGCTAGAAAAAAAGGTTATATTGATTATTTGAATTTTAAGTCATTAATCATTCTTGACCGTACTACCTTTCTTTGTCTAACTCCTAAAGAAAATAACCTACTCAGGTGGTCCAAATGTTTTCTGTGGACAGCTTTCTGATCCCATTCAGACAGAGCTCACTGCTCGCCTCAGAGACTGGTTCATCAACACAGAACAGGATGTAGCCAATACTGACGAGGATAGGCCCTCAAGATTGCCACCAAGTGCTCGGCCTGCCAGCGCCTTAAGTGGTCTATTTGTGACTCAGCAGCAGAATCTTGCTGGCTGCCATGCTGGCATAGAGTCAACCTCTTGGGTGGGGAGTGGGGGGGCTGTGTTAATGCGGGCCCCCAGGCTGTGGGACTGGGGTAATTGGGCCCGCATGGTCAGTGTCAGGGCACCCCTTCCACCTACAAAACAAAGGCCACCTCCCAGGCAAGCTGTTAGGGACAGAGAGATAAATCCCTCCTGATCACTGCTCTGATTCACTGGATGGCCTTATTCAATTACTGGAACATTTTATGTTGGTTTTTTTTATATTGACCTGCAGTTTGCACAAAGAACTTGAATCTTGCGCTTGTGTGCTCTCCCTTTATCTGCCCACATCTCTCTATCCTTTTATCTGTCTTTTTGTCTACATGTCCATCTGTGCATGAGAGCAACCACCAATTGTATCACCAATTGTATATCAGCTGTTAACTGATAAATTGGAATGGGCGTATATATGGTCTGATACAAACGCTTTTCCGTTCTCTCCTTCTTTATTTTTTTCTTTCTTCTTCTTAATAATATCACACCACATACAAAAATAACCTTGGGGACATTTGGAAATGGCGTCATCAACTAGTTTGTCCTGAAGAGAATCTCCAGCTCCAATCTTATATGAAATCTATTAAACAATGACCCCCTTCATTTTCCCTTCTGAATAACTCCAACATATGATAGATATATGTGCATATAAACATATAAAGATGCTTGGCCAATATTGGAATGGTTTTTGCTTTGTAAATATCAAATCTGTTGGGCTCTAATAAATAAATCCAATCCAGCAAACCCACATTAACATGGAACGTCATGGTTGACTGCTGAGAAGCTGAGGACACCTCCCTAATCTCTAAAATCTGCTATTGCTGCATCCATTCACATTTTTCTCTTGCTTTGGCTGTGTCTTGATTCAGGGATTACAATCCCTGTTGCTTGCTTTGTGGCCTATCCAGACAGCCCGAAGCAGCTCTCTTGATCCCCAGACAACTCCCAGATCTTTGACTACTATGATCCTCTGTCCCTTTGCCTGGCTTGCCTGTCTTTCTGTCAATTTGCAGTAGCTGGATACCTCTTTTCTTTACCACATATTTAGAATTCCTTCCTTGATTTGACACTGTCTAATAAGACAAATGTATCTTTCTTGACTTTTTAAGGTTTGGTGGGTTTAAAGGATCTTGAGGTTTAGCTTTGCTTTGTTGACAACTCTCTCTCCTTGGCGTTTAACTGCCCCGCAGCCACAGTTGCGCTCCCCATTGATTGGCAGAATAATTATGGACTTGATTTGTTCAACCACAGGCGAAGTGGGATTGAGGGAGTAGGGGAGCAGAAAGAGCATGTATACCATTTTTCTTTTTTAAGAGCACAGCAGAGAGGTCTGCTTGCCTGCATCTTAAAAACCAACTTGAACAAAACGTAACCTACTAATATAACTGACACATAGATTGCACTGTAAAACACACATGCTTGTGCATAGCGCTGAGAGACCTCAGTTGGCGACTGGCTCTGCTGTAGGCTGCAATAAGCTGAATAATGTGCTCAGCCGTGTGAGCAGTGAAGCGATAATTGACACATCCTAAAAATGCAAGTAAGGACTGGGTTATTAATGCTTTCTTCCTGGGGGTGGTTTCAGCGGAACCATTAAGCCTTTAATTGAGAAGGAAGACTGACATTAAAAGCTGTTGCCTTGGCATTGCTGGTACCTACTTTTTGTTTTTTAATGAAGATGAGGCTTAGGGTGGTTCGCTGCATGATTACAGAGCTCACGTGCAATCACAATACTCAGACACACTGCTATTTTAGTTTGAAAGATCCTTAAAATAACTCCCTAAGTCCTTTGCCTCCAGGGATGGAAAAAGTGAGGAGTCTCTCTTTGACTGAAGGGCAGGTGAGCAGAGAGTTCCCACCCCTCCCTGTTTATCCCCCTTGCAATCACTAGGAAAACAAGAGCTTCTCCCACGCTGGATATAAAGCCGTTGATATGGAAGGTATGACCTGGGTTTCGGTCGAGAGTACAGATGCCAAAGTCTTGTTACCAGGTTACATCACTGTTGTTGTTGTGAGTGCTTGTGCCAAATCTTCAGGCATAACAGAGGGTGCACACTTAGCGATTCCCCCTCCCTTTTGCCAAGTTACCATCACACTACGGGAAGATTCTTGTCATAATGAACACTCTCTCTCACTTTCCCTTGTTGTGTCTCTCCCCGTCTCGTGCGCGCTCTCTCAAAACATGCCAAAGTCAGGGCAGCATCTAACAATAAGTGGTGTAAATATTTATTGTAATTTGTTTGAATCCTAGTGACATTGTTTTTAATGCTGCATTCATCATACTTGCAGTTCTAAGGTAGCACGTACAGCAGCACAGTCATCACAGGCCTTAATGGTTGTGTCTGTAGCTGAGCAGACACATGCTGTTGGAGTGTTAGCTGTGACGGATGCATGACTGCAGTAAAAGGGGATTAATCGCGGAAATTGCAGATAAGTGCAGGAGAGCGCTGGTCTGGTGCCTATCAACAGTCTTCTGTCTGCAAGTGGGAGTCAGAATGTGAGCAGAATAGCCTACTCTTTTCTCAGAGAGGAAATGATGACAGTAATGCACAGGTATTTGAGGGGAAGTAGTTCTCAGTAGGCAGCCTGGTGTTCTAGGTAGAAAATAAAATGGGTTGACTGTGGTGTACCCTTATTATATAATAGGAAAAAGCGTATTTTTTTTATTAGTGCACGCATTTGTCATTCTATAGAAACTTGAGAGGAAATGGCCAACTGAAAACTTATAATGGCAAACGACAACCTACAAAGGAAGTTAGACATTTTAATACTTTAATGCAGCACTTTAATACAGCCTATTTTGTATCACTTATGTATATTTACATATTTTTAATGCTTGACAGTGACCTGAATAACCTGAAATTATTAGGGAAAAAAAGTCATTGGTGAAAATCTTTAAGTTGTAAAGTTGTGCAGTTGGTAGTCACTATTAGTACCACTAAATTCTCAAAAAAACAAAAGAATCTAAAATATTTCAAGAGTAACTTTTGCTCAAACACACTGCTGCACAGTGTCCTAAAAATGCACCAGCAGCTATGTTATGTTATATTTTGAGAGACTGAGTCATATAGGCACAGCAGCAGTTATGACCTGATGCTGCATTAGCCTAAACAAGTTTAAATTAACCTAATTAACTTGCTATAACAGTTAGGATTATCACAATTCACAAACAGCAATACCAGCAAACAGGCTTTTTACTGCACAATGGACCACATCTCAGCACATTTCCACACCAATTCCGATCCATAAATGCACAGAAGGCCCAGTTCACATGCCTTTAGTTGTTCAAGGTGCATACAGAACTCTCAAGAAACACCAAATGCCTTTCGTGTATGTTGAGTTTTTCATTCACTTTCATCTACAATTTCATGCCATTTATGGTTAAGTCTCAACTGCATTAAGGGGTCAGGCTAATGAGATTCATTGTTAATGAATGTAATCAGAGTTCTGACAAAATGTTAACAGGAGCTGAAGTTTGTTTGTTGCTTCCAGCTGTTTCTAGAAGCCTTTCTTCTGAGTTTGTTACACACTTGCAACACAAAACAGGATCACGATCCAGCTGTAAGTCTCTCCAAAGCCAAAGAGTTCTGCCCATTTATATACATGGCACAACAGTGGTAACCTCATTATGTATAAATATCCCTGACACAGAGATGGGATTGATCTACCAGCAAATTACATTGTGATCCGCACTTCAGACTGGTGAACTGTTTGCAAGCTGCAGTTTAACAATCGTCTCATCTGTTTACTGAACTTTATTAAAGTATTTATGAATGCGTTCCCATGACTACATGGCTTAAGTTATCAAAAATAATATCAAAATATAGTCACTAAGTTCAGAAAACTATGACACAATGCATTATAGATCTCTGATGTACTGTCAGATTTCTCAGTACATAATATCACACTAGTGCTGTGGCTCCTTCTGTCAGTGTTGTGGGAATGTTTGAATGAAGCTGTGAACAGCATTAAGATAAATGCAGTGATAACTTTATGCATCTGAAAAGGGTTATGGTTTCGATAAAGTTGAACAGACTGAAAGGAATCAGCTAAGGTTTTTGAAATGTAACCCCTCCAGTTCACCCCAAAGTCCGGACACCATTAATTAATGGGCTTTAGAGTGGTTGGTAAGTCCATCCCCCAGACTGTGCGCTAAGCTAGGTTAATTGCTGATTGGTATAACCACCCATAGATATTTAGAGTGGTATTGAGCAAGTGACCATAGGCCCCCAGTTTATCGCTTTAATTGTACAGGATTTATGTACCACGTTCATCTCAAAAAGTATAGTATAGAGTCATATCTTAGCATGTTTTTACTCAAATACTAAAATTATAGCTTTTTATCCTCAGTTCCTGCAGTAAGCACAGACATGGTGACAGATGCTGCTTTTGATATACACACTCACAGGTAAATGGATATGCATTTGTTCAGACACACACACAGTAACCTTTTTATTTTTTCAGATTTATTGACCTTGAGTTAATAAAGAGAAATTACAGATGACAAACCTGCATTCTGTTTCAGTTAGGGTAGTTATTCTTTATTTGCATTGCTTGTAGTGTGCATGTCAGTTTTTTAAAGTGCTGCTTCCTACAGTAAATCCACACTAAACTATTTTTTTTTCATGCTTTTCTCTTCGGTATGAAAAAATAACTGTAATTCAAATAGTAAAACCCATTTTAATTCATGTTCTGCCTACTTCCCTTTAGTGTGCAGGCAACACTTCTGTCTTCAGTTAGTACTTCCCCTTTTTTTCTGAATGTCCTGCCTGAGTTTTCATTCATTGGCACTGATGCAGTGTGTGTGACAAGAGCACAGCGACCTTATTATAGGATATTTTGTGGGTAGTTTTTTTTTTTTTTTTTGCCCCCTCAAAATGTCAGTTCAGTCTTATTTATCTAGCACCAAATTGCAACAGTGGTCATCTTGACTGTTTGTATTTTGAGGGAAAGACCTTAGAGTATATTTTAACAGTTTGAATTTGACACTTGTCTTTCAGGAATCATTGATATTTGTTTGCCAGTTGTTTGAAACTGAGGCTGTAATTGCTATTAAAGCTCTTTGCTGAGTAGGGATAGAGGCTGAATCTTTGTATTGTGGATCTGGTCTCAGTTTCAGAACTGTTTAGCTCCTAGAGTACTGGTCACAAAAGTGAAGCAGAAATGGTTGTCACATTGACATGGTTGTTCAGGGTCCTCTCTTGTCTCATATTTATACAAATCTCAGTTTGTATCCCTGTACGAATAAAATTTTTAATATCTCTATGTAAGGCTTTACTTAATAGGCTAGTTAGGAATTATTGGATGACATTAGACAAGTAACAGTTACTCAGATGAGACCAAAACTGCCATATAAACATCCTGTTGCCACTGTTGCTGACCTCTCATTACATTATCAATAAAGGACATATTAGAGAAGTGGCACTGTGTGAAGTGCAGCATCCTAGCACATAAATGTAAATGTAGTAAGACAGGTGAAGCTTACTGTGCAGATCTTACTGGTATGTTAGCCAAGCTCTGTGCTGAAATATAGTTTAAACTTTTTTTTTTTTTTTTTTAACTCAGAGCGAGCTCTAGTGTTGGTGCAAATAGCATTTGTGTAAATATAGGGTAAGGAATGCTGTTTAGAAATTGTTTGGATAATATTTGTATGTAATCTGATGCAAATTAGCCATGTGCTCATGTAGCTTATGCTAATTAGCCATAAGGCGCTATGGTGATTTATGCCTGGTTAAAAAAACACTGGTGTGTAAGCTCTAAAAATTTAGTAAAGAGTGAACTGGAACTGCATCCTGATGTTGGAGGTGTTTTTTTGTTTTTGTTTTGTTTTGTTTTGTTTTCCACAGTCCAGTAATCATCTGTGCTGATTGGTTCATGCATTGTGTTTTGACCCCATCTTAAGATACAACTGTTTACAGTTTTTTTTTTTAAAAGGCTGCAGTGAAATGTGATTGTGGTTCAGAGAGTGCACAGTTTTGAAACAAGTTCAAATATGCCATATTTCTTACCCTCACATCTGACCATTTGCTGCATAATGTGGTAGAGTATGGAATTGCCTATTTTGGAAAAATACAGTGTATCCCCACATCCAGTAGAGACGAGAGAGATGGTTCCAGACATTGTTTAACTGTCCCAGCAAATACTTTGTATGAAGTGTACTAACATCATTACAGATGCGTATGTACATACAGACACGCATTCATTTATCAACGCTCCTCACTTTCTAACTTGCAATTAAAGACATGCTTACTGTCATTGTGAAAAATGTTGGAAGATGTTTAAGTGCCATTCACTGTAGTAATATCACAGTTGAAATATTAATTTCACCCTGGGCCATGCATTGTTAGGGTGGTACTAAAATTTTAAGTGCTTGCTAAGTGCAGACATGAATTTTGCAATAGTGGTGAAGGGAGTACAGCAGTGATTTTCATGACGCAGTTGCTGACTGGCAACTCGGTACATGCTTGCCTAACATGCTGAAGTTGACGTAATCTGCTGTTATGTTGAGTAAACCCTGGTTGTTAGTCAGCTTGTTGCCTCATTGGGGATTCTTGAATAAAAGAGATCCTGGCACATATATAATAGCCATGCTGTCAGTCTGATTGAGGCACTTCAGTCTTTGTAGCTGAGACACCAAACACAATCACTGATTTGCTGTCAGTGCTCTGCTGGCAGCAGGACTGTTGATAAGTCCTGTCAAGAAGTTGGTAAATTAAGATGTTTCAAATACGCTTTCAATTTTCCATTCAGAACTAAATCTACCATTAATCCCTGGAGGATAAAGAAGTGTTGAATAGAGAATAGATTTGACCATCCATTTCTCCCTCTCAGTGTTTAAAAAAAAAAAAAAAAAAAAAAATACTCTTGGCACTCCATTCTAAAAACAAATTAAAGTCGAGAGGGGGAGAAAGAAGTTTGCTTTTTTCCTTCTCGGTGATGACAGTGACAGAATCTCATTTTCCTACAGCCAGATCAAAGTGGCTCGATTTGTGTGGCATTGCAGCCTGTTCCCTTGGGCTCTTAATGATACAGACTGAACTCAAAGACCCCTTGGATGCAGACCATTTGCCACTTTCCACTCTGTACCAGGCCTGATGCCATCTAGGTTGTGCCCTTCACACCCACCCCCAGTGTTCCACGTCCTCTGGCTTTTCTTGTCTTCCCCGCCTCCTAACCAATCCTCTGGCCACCCACAAATCTGTTAGTGTACATAATCAGACAGTCCTCCATGATGCAGCAGTGGGCTCGGGCACATCCCTACTTTGACTGTCCCACTGCCTGGATAATGAAGGCAGCTGGGTGCCCTTCTTACTGCCTTCTTGTGTTGCGCTTCATCATTCCTGCCACAGCACAAGGTTTTCTAATTAAGTCACCATCTTGGCCCTGCAGATTATGTAGCAGCTGGATCATTAGCGTGGAGGGTCAAATGGCATGTGTCTCCATGTATCAGGCGGAGCACTTTTCATCAACCCTTGTCTCAGTCTCCTCACCTCTGCTGGCCAACAGAAGGATCAGCCTGCTTCCTCCTTACTATACTCATACTCATATTGAGTATTTTGTGAAAACATTTTCATCACAATGATACATCAGGCTGCAAATTTATCAGTTATACCCAAGTCTTCCTGTATTTTTATTTTTTTTACTGCATCTTCTGCTTTTTTTTATTGCAACATACTGCATTTAATAGTGCAGGAGGTGCAGACTTTTAGAAATATTCTATAACATAGTTCTAATACAACAATGGATATCTGTGAACATGATTTGTTGTTTGACATTTAAACTTTTTTTTTAACTTTAAATTTTTTTTAAATTTTTTTTTAGGGTTTCTTATAATAATATACAAAATCTCTTGTTTATTTTTTGCAAACTCCTCCCATGTGATCAGGAGTTGAAAACCCAAAACTGGCGCACAGGTACCTCTTAGATACATCTAAAGGTTCTTATTTATATCAGATATTAAGGCATCGCCATGTTGCCTAGCAACCACCTACTAATGTGCTAAAATTTGTAGTATTTATGCACCTACAGCACCTTTTTGAAACCACTGTATTATTTTAATCTGAGGACAGTAACATCTAGTTTGTATCAACAAAACTTTCATTACGCATGGCATATTGTGACGTCATGTTGCCTAGCAACCACCTAACAGACTAAAATCCCAGGCCAAACAATGCTGCAGCACAGGCATTTTGAATGTTCTTTATTTGTGTTGAACTGACGCTTGACAATTAATCAAATAGTGGATCGGCAGAAAAGTAGTGAGGTGTTTTGACAGTTGATTGTTTTAAATTTCTTCATAGGAGAAATTAAAATAATAGTTGCAAACCTACTTAACAGTGTGAATGTCAATTAAATAGGCTACTGACTGAACTGAGATCAGCTTAACAACACCACATAGTATTTCAAAATAGACTGGTTGTACTTGTAGAGATTGCACAGCACTGATGTAAAATCTGAACCAGAGGCCCAGTACTATGTATGTGTAGATTAATTTTAAAATCTAATTAGTTTTATATTTCAGTGGGCTTCTACTCAAAGAGGGAAAATTACTGTCAGCAGCCTGTGAGTCACCTGCAGTTCAGTTACAGAGTGGAGATGCCTTATATTTGTTTGTATGATGAGCAATTCACCATTAGTCTGACTCACCTGTCAGTATAGTCAGTCAGCAAGCCTCCTCATTTATCAGATCACTCATGACTGCAGAGGTTGGGAGAGAAGTTTCAGTTCTCCTGTGTTTTTATTAAGGTTCTTATCCATTATTCTGAACAGTCATGATGTAAGTGCTAATGAAGAATAAATAGAACAGACTAAATTGAAACTCCATTCAAAATATGTTTGAGTAAGGTGACAATGTCAAGGGGAGAATGAAGTATCAAAACAGTATCTTAAACTTTTCAGTCTCCAACAGAAAATGTTTCTTTGTGTTCCTTCATGCTCTGTGTGTTACAAATGCTCAAGAGTTTGGCTACACACACACACACGTTCTCTCAGAGCCAAAAAAAGGCTCAATCAAAAGTAGCTTCTTCAGTCATGCTTTTGAAATAAACTGGCATAAATTCAGGGTAACTACAGCTGCCCCCCCCCAAAGAAAATAGAAAAGTTTTTGTTACTCAGAGCATCCTTTGTAGGAATAATATCAGTTTAATAGTAGGCGAGAAATGGAAAGAATACATTTTTTTTAATGCATTTTGCTTAGAAAAACTTGGATTAGAAACTTTACAGTGGCTGATGAAACCTGACTCTGATTATACTAAGGGAAGATTTAAGACCAGTCCCCCAATCCATTAATGATCTCCCGCAGCCGGTTTTGGTTTTTCCTTTCTCCGAATTCTGTTTGGATGTGAGGAAATGCCTTCATCATCTGCTCTGCCTGTCTGTACTGATAGCAGATATTGAATTGGCTGCTGGGCACTAGCTAACCCCCACTGTGAGAGATCAATTGAAAGGGACAGCCATATACGGCTTCTCAGAAACTGCCGCCCAATTTGGGAATTTCGTACTCTTCCTGTTGCATTTCAGATAGTAAGCAGACCAGCATATAAATTGTTTTTTGTATGTGTGTGTATCTTGCCATGTTTTTTGACTTGCTCATTAAGTAAATGGATATAAAACAAATCTGAGATTTTAAAAGTTCAATGTCACTAATGGAGTAGATATTTTAATACTTCTAAAATTCCATTCAGACAAAGTGAGATTCCCTTTTGAGCATGTTTTGATAAAAAACAGGTTAATATAAAGTGTATAAGTTTGATTAATTATATTTAGCAAAATTATTAAAAAATAATACTCATATGTTTTAAAAATTGTGTAAAATCTGCTTGGTCAGGTATCACAAGTTTTGGGGGTTGTCCATACTGCACAACCACTTTTTATTTTATTTTTTTTTTTAAAGATACAATATTTGACCTATTAAGCATTGTCAAGACTGTTGTTTTCCAGCCTGACATGCACTCAAACTCTCACATGCTCTCTCACTAACACAAACACAGTTGTGAGCGTGCTTAGTCAAGAGAAAAATCCCACAAGTTGGTGAGGATTCCTTGTTCTCCAGATTGCTTTTCCCTCAGCCAGATTGAAGCTTCATTCTGTTCATTTTCACCCGTCCCTACAGATATACCCCCTTTCACCTATCTTTTTAACTTTAGGCTTTTCAACTCTGTGCCTCTATTTTAAGACGGAGAGGGCAGTGTGCCGAGAGGGACTGGGAGACGGGTTGTTACGGGCTGCACGACACGCGCAGTGACGAGGACAGTTTGCAAGATGACACTAGCTGGCTTGTTTACCGCAGAGGCTTGATTCTAGGGGAGGAAGGGGTGGCAGGGAAGGAGCCAGACAGGGAAGAACAGAGAGGGGGTTTACTACCCTCAAGAGAGTCGGAATTCCTCCTGAGCCATTCCCCCATTTGGCTGGCAGTTGTGAAAACAATTGCCTGGCATTTACACTCTCTGTGCAGATGGAGTCCCAGCTATGAGTCAGCTTTCAGAGCAGCAAGTGGTGGAGAAAGTGGTTGGCTTGTGATCTCCTGCACAGCGAATATAAGCACGCTTTACAAAGGCACTTGGTTTTTTTTATATTGGGCAAACTCCACAGAGCTGCTTTCTTCTCTGCATTTCCAGTGTTTATTTTCTCCTTTTAACACAGACTGGTTGACTAATTTAAGCATGTCTGTTTGCTGTTTCTCTATAGCTGTGATCTCCAGAAGATGGTATGCTGATGTCCTGAGCTGAGGGAGCCTTGACTTTATCCCCCACTCGCCTTTGTTATTCCACACCTGGTCTGCTCTCCATCAGTCAAAAAACACCAACAGCAATCACCAGCACCTTCTCATTTTCCCCGTCCCCCTTCCGTCCAGCCGGTCGTCACCATGACGTCGGAGCTGGAAAGCAGCCTGACCTCCATGGATTGGCTCCCTCAGCTGACCATGCAGGCGGCCATTCGCAAGGCTGATGCCCAGAATGCCCACGGGCCAGGCATGGGAAAGAAGAGTGCCCTGCTCGATCCTAACACCACGCTGGACCAGGAGGAGGTGCAGCAGCACAAGGACGGCAAGCCGCCCTACAGCTATGCCAGCCTTATCACGTTTGCTATCAACAGCTCGCCAAAGAAAAAGATGACACTGAGCGAGATCTACCAGTGGATCTGTGATAACTTTCCCTACTATAGGGAGGCGGGCAGTGGCTGGAAGGTGAGGAAAAAGAAACTTTTACTCTTAATTTTATGGAGATGAAAAATGCCATTATTCTTGTTTTAGCTGGATTTTTAATTCTTGGACTAAAATCTTTCATTATTAGCATATTATTTTAAACTACAGATGGCAAGACACTGCTAGTTATTTAGAGCTGTACTTTTTTTCTTTAACTCTTTTTTTGGCTCTTCCTCACATTTTTTGACTTTTAGATACATTTAGAAAACACCAAGAGTATCATTTAACAGACATTCCAATTTGATATAAACATATTAAGTATTAGCTTTAGTGTTGTTTAAAATTCATTTGGCTGACCATTTGATTTATCCCACTTTCTTAGATTCTCCTTTCACCTTAC